>OX384037.1:24100029-24272529 GCA_947534325.1 Agonum fuliginosum | reverse complement strand
TTTGGTCCATCGAACCAGATCTGGATTTATCAATAATATCAGTTTTATTCTCTATAATATATGGTGCCACGTGCTACTTGCAACTTTAGAGAAAAGTGGGGTGAACTCTTTCTCTCGCAGTAGGAACTGAGTTTTCTACATAGTTGTGCAGTTTTTCTCGTGATTTACAACCGCGGAAATTTTAGAACTTGAGAACCTGAGTGTTAAAGTTCGAGAACTCAACGACGAGTATCGGGCAGCCATCTTGTCAAGAATTATCAATCAGTGGAATTTATTATCAATAATCTGTATCAATTTTATTGAACAATTCAATTTAGTGTGTTCATCATGCCCACCTACGAAGGTCTGCGAGACAGACAACACGAACTTTTTGGTCGCATTAGTCGCATAATAGAAAATCTGAAAAAGAGTGGACAGCAAAACATTACACTCGGAGCCATCAGATCAAGAATAAAATTATTAAACGAATATCATGAGGACTACAAGAAAAATCACATGGAGATCACAAAACTGGAAGGTGTGGCCACAAGATCATATGTCGTAGAGAATCAGGCAGAATTGTGTGACGACAAGTATGCAGACCACATGGGGATTCTTCTAGACATGGAAGCTGCAGCCTTGCAAGCTGAAGCACTTGCCAAACCAGAGAAGAAAGAAAGCGACATACTGCCTCAACTGATAGAAGCGCTGATGACAAAAGGAGAACCGCAAACGCATGCTTCAAACAGTGATATACTGTCCCAATTAATCGAAGCACTGACGATGCGATCACAAAATCAAGGTCTACAACAGGCAGTAAGCACCTTACCAAGAATCAAGCTACCCAACTTCGACGGTGACTACAAGAAGTGGCCGCATTTCCGGGATTTATTCACATCGCTGGTCGGCTCCAAGGCGACCGTTCCAGCCGTTGAAAAACTACAACATTTGAAGTCTAATCTACAGAGTGAAGCTGCAGCTCTCATCAACAATCTGGCTATTACTGATGCCAATTATGAAACCGCTTGGAACAAACTAAAAGATAAGTATGAAAACACACGTCTTTTAGTTAATGCTCACTTTGAAAATCTTGACTCAATCGTTGCCGCTAAAACTGAATCTGCTAGTGACCTCAAACGCATTGTACTAACTGCAGTTGAGTCCAGGGATGCCCTCAGCGCTCTAGGGCGACCAACCAACAAACATGAAGACTGGCTCGTCTACAAAATTGTAAAAAGGTTAGATCGACAGACACGACGTGACTGGGAGACAACCACTGGCTCTGCTAAAGAACCCGTCGAGTTTGACACGTTGAAGAAGTTTTTAGACACGAGAATCCAGGCGCTTGAAGCCATCCAGACTTCATCGGCGGTATCCAATGAAGGAGCTTCAACATCAGCCAACAAATTCTACCCTAAGAAGGCGAAGCAGAGTGTAAACACCCATCTTACTATGGCAGATCAACATGGAAGCAAGGAGATGAAGTGTGCCTTGTGTTCACAAGGCCACTTCATATCAAAATGCGGGCCACACAAGCTGGCTGACTGCAGATCCAAATACGTGTGTATGGCTTGCCAGGGACGCCATCACACAACAATCCATGATGTCGCAAAGGACAATCCGACCATCCAGTTGCTGAGTTCGACCGCATCAGCCGGGACCACTTCAATAGCCTCGGAAGAGCAACCTCAGAGCAACCTGATTGACCTGCCGCAACTGCAGAACCACTCCTCGTGTATCACGCCAAGGCTATCGCTACTCGCAGCTGCTTTGATCAAGGTGACTGCTCATAATGGAACTACGAGTCTAGCCAGAGCGCTTGTCGACTCCTGCTCCACGGACAATCTCGTGGCTGAATCACTGGCACAACGACTCCGATTGCCACGAAAATCAGCAAAGTTTCCCGTCAGAGGGTCAGGAAACTCACCGACTTGTACGACTCGAGGATTGGTGTCCCTTGAAGTGAAGCCTCACTTCGAGTCCGACTACAAGCTACCAGTCGAGGCGTATGTAGTTACGGACCTAACTAACTACATGCCTCAGTGCAACCGCAGCCAACTTGACTGGCCGCACCTGGAAGGGTTGAACTTGGCCGACCCTGGCCTCTCCTTGAAGCAGCCATTCGAACTAATCCTTGGAGTCACGACGTACAGTCGTATTCTTGAAGAAGGCATCAGGAACCCTTCCCGATGCCGCACCTATCGCACAACGCACGTCTCTGGGTTGGATTCTCCTGGGTGAGCTGCCGCCTCCCGAGTCATCATCCACAATCCATCTTGTCACTCATCAAAGCCTGATTGATCAACAACTCCCAGGTCTTTTGGAGAAGTTTTGGGAACAAGAAGAGCTTCATGACAAGTCGCCACTCCTCACCGATGACGACAAGTCTGTTGAATCACATTATCAACAGACTCACTCTCGTGGTTTAGACGGCCGCTATACAGTCCGTCTGCCGGTAAAACAACCAGAGAGTCAACTTGGCGATTCTCTGACACCAGCCACACGCATGTTTGAACACATGCAACGCCGATTTTCACGTAACAAGGAGTTACATGAACATTATACTCAATTCATGGATGAGTATCTAAATCTAGGTCACGTGGAGGCGGTCGACACGACGGAAGAACTCACACCACCGCCGAGGTCATTCTACCTCCCGCATCATGGTGTCTTGAAGGACATCAGCACCACCACAAAATTGAGAGTTGTTTTCAACGGCTCTCAGAAGACCAATTTGAAAACGTCGCTCAACGAGCAACTTTACGTTGGGCCCAAACTACTCCCAGAACTTCCAGAAGTTCTCATTAAGTGGCGATCACACCGAGTCGCCTTCTCAGCAGACATGGAGAAGATGTATCGTCAAATTTGGGTTCATGAAGCAGACAGGGATCTCCAACGACTCTTGTGGTATGACGTAAATAAATCATCCATAGCCACTTACCGTCTTACCACGGTCCCTTTCGGGCTGGCTTCCTCTCCATATCTTGCCATCCGAACTCTTCATCAACTAGCCAATGATGAAGAAGCCCTCTATCCAATCGCTGCTGGCATCCTGAAGACCGACGCCTACGTCGATGACGTTCTGTCTGGAGCAGACGATATATCCACCGCCATGAAGATGCAAGAACAGTTAAACAGTTTGCTCAGGGCGGGCGGATTCTCACTGCGCAAGTGGACCTCGAACGATCCACGCCTGCTTGAACATCTTCCCGCAGACTTGGTTGCCCAGTCTAACCTCAATTTGCAAGCCAGTCCTACTTATCAAATGCTCGGGCTAACTTGGCAACCCTCAACTGATCATTTTGTGTTCAATGTAAAAACGAAAGAATTAACTAAGAACACCACGAAGCGGGAGGTGCTTTCTCTGATTGCACAGCTCTTCGACCCCCTCGGCTGGTTAGCACCAGCCATCGTATCTGCCAAAATCTTCATGCAATCACTCTGGCAACTCAACCTTGGATGGGATGACCCGCTGCCAGGACACCTTGCTACCAAGTGGAAAACATTTTACGCAGAACTACATCTTTTGACAACCGTCAAAGTACCGAGATATCTTGGATTATCTCCTCAAAACCTGCTTAGCGAAGTTCATGGATTCGCAGATGCTTCAGAGAAGGCCTACGCAGCCGTTATCTATCTACGAGTTTCCAACGACCTACAGTCGTCATCAGTCACCTTGATTGCTGCCAAAACCAAGGTCGCACCAGTAAAGACGATAACACTACCCAAGCTCGAGCTCAATGCGGCACTGTTGCTCACAAAACTAGTTTCGCAGGTGCAAACTACTCTATCCTTGCAACAGACAGCCGTGCATTTGCACTCGGACAGCACTATCACTCTGCACTGGATACGAAGCCAACCAACAAGATGGAAGACGTTTGTTGCCAACAGAGTCTCCAAAACACAACGACTTACTCCCGATGCTCACTGGCACCATGTCGCTTCAGAAGACAACCCAGCTGACATCGCGACTCGAGAGATTGGTGTTGAAGAATTCATTCGAAAGGACAACTGGTGGAACTGCTCTGCATTGAATCTTATCAATGCAACTCCATGGCCAATCTCCACAGCAGCTCCGGTTCCTGATGAAGTTCCTGAGGAAAAGGTCGTCATCAGTCATCAGGCCATAGCACCAATCAAATTAAAACAGTGGAATCTTTTCGCGAATTATTCAACACTCCAGGATCTCATCACCACGACAGCGTGGATACTTCGCTATTTCACTAAGCTGGCGAAACGACGAAATATTGAACTCACGCTGCCTGGCTTCAATTCTCCGACGTCATCGAGTCGATCACTCTCGACGGAGGAACTCCAAAATGCGAGACTGTATTATGTTCGTCAAGTGCAGCACGAACATTTCCAACAAGAGATTGCACAGCTGCAAGCTAACCCTCGCGCCAGCATCAAAGGAAACCTGGCACGACTGACACCATTCCTTGATGAACAAGGAGTATTGCGAGTTGGAGGGCGACTTCAACATTCGCTCCTCGACGAAGATGAAAAACATCCTATCATCTTACCACAAAAATCGATCTTCACGACGCTGGTGATCCGTCATCAGCATTTAAAAGTACTTCATGGAGGGACTCAAACTACGTTGAGTCATATTCGAAGGAAATTCTGGATAATTAGAGGGCGAGCGGCAGTGAAATCGATCATCTTTAACTGTGTCTCCTGATGGAGACAGCGGCAAGACACAGCTCAGCAACTCATGGGCAGTTTACCCCGAGTTCGTGTTGTACCAACACGGCCATTCTACAACACGGGAATTGACTACGCTGGCCCCATCTGGTTGCGGACAACCAGAGGACGAGGTCACAAAGCCTACAAGGGATACATTGCAGTCTTCGTCTGCATGAACATTCGAGCTATTCACCTCGAAGTTGTGTCCGACTACAGCACGTGCTTACTGTTCTTTTTTTTAATTTATCGCATCGATAAAGGCGGGCGGAATGTTTAGAAACCAATGAATTTACAAATAGTTAAAAATATAAATAAACCGGAATTAGAACATTTGTAACACCTAAGTTTCGCGCCTTTTTTAAACTCAGGTTTAGTGACACTATTATCTTTATGTTTAAGTTGGTACAACAAGAGATTTCCCTATATGTAAAAAATAGAAAAGTAAGGTTATTGTTAATTCTACTGTATTCGTGTCTGCAAGGAAAAAAGCATCTACAAAATAGAAAATAAGTGTACGTGGAGACTGTTTATTAACCAAACTTCCAATCTGAAAATACAGTCCACTTCCTCTCCCAACAAATATATTGAAAGCAGAATTTAAGTCTTGCGTAACATAAACTGGAGTCCAACATTCTGATTGAATTTCATTAATAAAGTGAGCTATGTCCTCCTCCTTGTAAAACCTACGAGATACTTTGCTGTTTGAATTTGTAACAAGATTTTGGTTAGTACTAGTTAAAAGCGTTTTATGATCTGATATAAAATTGTTTTGTGCTATACAAAAACTACTTACATTGCTGAAAACATGATCTAAGGTGTAAATACCTCTTATTGAGCTACTAACCAGACTGATACAGTTATAACTTAATAACAAAACACTTAACAAATTGAAGACTAAATTGTCGCGGTCCGGATCCAGGTTAAAGTCACCACCTACAATTAATTTATAATTGTTTTTTAGGACTTTATCTAAAATAATATTAAATTTATTAATACAAATTTTGCTTTCTTGCAAATTTAAACTATGTGGTGATCTATAAAAACACATGATTATGAAGGTGGTTTTGGAATTTGGTTGCCATTTTACACAACATATTTCGAAGTCTTTTTCAACACAGAATTCACTGAGATTTATTTTTTGAACATTTAAATTATTTTCGCACCAAATTCCAACACCACCTCCTACATTTTTGTACGACTATAGTTTGCAGAACAAGTAAAGTTCCAAAAATGTATACTTTTAACAGATGCAGGAGTGCACCACGTTTCTGAAAAACATAAAAATTTTAATTTATATTCTGAATTTACTATATACTCACTATTTATTAAGTTTATTGTGTTTGTATTTAATGATTGACAATTTAGATACATAATATCGATATTTTTTTAAACTTTACTTGTTACTGGTCTTTCTTTTTGTGTTGACGAGGATGAAAAAACCGAGCTACATAAGCTCCGCTTGGCCATAAGTCAGTATGTGTAGCTGCCTCGAAGTTCATCAGATTGACCGTTATTTTGAAAGATGATAGTGTTCAGGAAATTTTGAGGAAACCTCTTCTACTTCAGCTTCTGGGAAATGGGTTTTGACATGCGCTAGTACATTTGCTTGTTTAGTTCCAGGTTTTTAGCGCGTTAAATAGATAAAAGCTTTCTTAGGAGCAACTTCAATATTCATGTCTTCAGCAGTCCCGTAGAATCCACTATTTTTGCGTTTTAGTGGTTTATTCTTTTTGACGATTTTAGACCATTCAGAGTTTGTGTTCTTTGATCAATACCGGAATGAGCTTCGCTATTTTTATTGATTTCGATAGAGTCGTTGTTTGCTATAACCTCACTAACCGAGTTGTTTACACTTTGTTTATTGTCAGTTTATAATGTTGGTACTCGCACGATGTTATGTTTAGTTAAAGGTTTTTTTATTACCCTAGTTTTGATATCACTAGGATTTGAATTTATATGGTTAGATGTCACTTTATTTTTAACAGTCACATGGTCAAAATTTATTTTTGCATTTTCTTTTAAAATACAAATGATAGTTTCTTTATCATGTATGATAGTGCACTTATCATTAATGATTGTGTCCTTTTCTTGGATTATTTTTTTTAAATAGTTTATTTCCATTTGCAAATTAGCTATTGAACTCACAAGGTCGAGTGAGTCACTTGCTTCCATAAAATCTTCTTCAGTGGCACACTTTGTCATATTTTCACTTACATTGAAGTTTTTCTTAACACAGCAGTTGGAATGAAAAACCTTGTCACACAAAACACATTTTACAATATTATTTACTGCATTACGCTTGCAGATGCTGCAGATTTTTTTATTAATATCCGGAACACTATCAACAGTGTTATCAGTGCCGGCCATTTTTTATTATCTAACCGTATTAAACTTGTCGTATCGTACCTATCGTACATATTACGATTTATACATAATTGTAAATTTAAAACAAGTCAGAAAATTGGAGAACTAACTATCGGAAATGAATCAAGCTCAAAATACTCTAATAAAACTTGCGCAGAGAGAATCATTCTCTGATGAAATAATCAAACTCAAAAATAAAGGTGAAAGTAGTCCAAAGAGTCAAATTTTGAGTCTCAATCCAATTCTTGATAGCAACGAAATACTACGTGTTGGCGGGAGATTAGAAAATTCACAATTTCCGTTCAACAAAGAGCATCTAATAATCATAAGTTCGAAACATTACCTCACAAAATCAATTTTCGAAGAAGCTCATATCGTAAAGCTTTACTTCACGTAGGCCCGCATCAACTACTTGATCGACCCGTTATAGTACAAGCGGTACACACGAAAAAACGCAAAAACCTTGCATTTCGGGTTAGAAGCATGAGATTTGGCACACATGTTCTTTAGGTGAAAATGATTTTTTTTGCCCGCAATTCCTTTGAAAATGTCCCTTCGGATTCGAAATTTGGACATTTTTGTGAAAAATGGGTAAAATCTTGTATCACTTGACAATAGGCCGATTTCAATGTTCCAACAGTGCTTACCGCATGAATTTGCAACGTTGAGTCGATATATATATATATATATATATATATATATATATATATATATATATATATATATATATATATATATATATATATATATATATATAGCCAACTATCATCTATTTGTCAAATTAAGGCCACTAAAAACGAACTGCCTAAAAAAATGACCCAAATTTTTGATTTGGGCAATATTTTAATTGCAGTACTTACTAGGGTATCGAATTCGATTAATTCTAACCCACCAAGCATGTTGGTAATATCTGGTAATCGATAAAATTGACGGTAGACCAGTGGCGTAGTCAGAATCGACCAAAGAGGGTATGTTCAATTTTCTAGGTTTAGTTAATAAACCAATTTTATAGTTCAAACCTTACTTTTTGCATAAATTTGCAACGTGAATTCTATATTTGTAGCAATTTGTCTTGTATTTATTAAAATAAAGGCACTAAAAACGGGTTTTCTAAAAAAATCAAAATTTTAATTTTGGCATTGTCCTACACTTACAATTTTGTTATCGGGCTAGATGAAGGCTGATGAAGTATCAAAACTGATACGAAATATTGCATTTGAAATATAAATAACTACAAAATTTATGAGTATAATTAGTACGTTACAATAAAAATTAATTAGATTAAGCCGAAAGGCAAAATAAAGATATTTACTACTAATACTAATAATAATTAAGTCTGTGCTGCAATTTCTTCGGAATTATCCTCGGATAATCGTAGAAGAGAGAGGAAATATAATTAAAATATAATGTTAGCGTATTTGCATTGTACTTTGTGAACACATAGTGTATACATATAGCTTTACCTTTGATTAGAGCAAGTTCCTTTGCACGCCCTACATGCTGGAGTGCATGGCAGAGTAAATCGGCGGCAGCAACACTGTAGTGTCTTACAGTCTGACTTGCAGCCACATCTGTCTAGCTCTCTTAAAGCAGACGAAACGGGTGGCAATTCTGTCCATAAAGGAACCAGACCAGCATCGGTCTTAGACCAACCCCATTGTAATGGTGAAGGTGGCGGCTCAAAATTCAATTTATCTGCTTGGCCCCATAAATACCCAGCTTGGTAAGCAGCCCTCTTTATATGCTGTTTTAAAGCATCTGAGGTAGGAGGAATCATGGTGATTGGCTTCTCACCACTACAGAAAATTTCCTGCCTCGCCTCATCAACACCTTTGCAAGAACAGTGAGCATCGTACATTTTTACTGTAAATTCCTCCAGGCTCAGTATGTTGACTGCAGAAAGCTGTTCATTAAGGGACAATGGCTGACCTAACTTTATAAAAGCGTTAGTCATATGGTCTTCTGTCCAGGCTGTCCATGCTCTTTTCTTTCCTTTTGAGGTGAAGAATGAGACCGAGTCACATCCAGTGAAGGCGTGAAATCCCCGAAGAGCCTCAGACTTCTTCGGACCAAGAGCGCATGCAATTTTGTGTATAGCTATATATCGCCGTTTAGACCCCATACCAAACTGAATCCACAGATCTGTAAGTCCCTGATTCTTCAAAGAATGGAAAAATGAAACGGTAATAGCAAGAACGTCGGTGTCAGAGCATCGAATTACGACAGATGTAGCCCCATGACGAACCATATCGCGGACATGACCATATGCGACCATCTGCATGAGATCTTATTTAAATTAGTGGAATTCTCATTAGACACTATTATATCTTTAACGTTTGTGACTATATGAATTCCTCTTTATTTTCAGCATTTTTTAGATACTCATGCCAGTTCTTAGGGATCAAACCTGTTTATCAATAAAACCCAAATATTTAGATACCATTTAGTATATTTAAAGTTGTGAACTTACCTTTATTGGGCAGATCTTTCTGTTTAACTCCTACTCCTCGTCGTTTTCTGGTTGAACATTTAGGACTAAGCGGCGAATACAAGTCACATGCAACGTCCACCCTCGCTGCTCCTAATTTTTCAGCTATCGCCAGAAGATAAGGTTTCACTTGTTGAGTGCAATATTCATGAATAGTTTTGATATCCCCATTAGGTTTCAGATAATGATCAAGAGCAGCCCCATCAAAAACAATACCATCAGCCTTTACCGGAATATCAGTTTGCGAAGAAAGCCTCTCCAAAATTCCAACAAGATCTGTCTTATTTCCAGATTTCATTTCGCCTTCTGATGAGAGAGATGGGGGACATAATTGATTTTCATGGCGGAAAAATTCTTTTAGATTAAGATTTCGAGCAGTACTTATAATGAAGAGTCTGGAAAATAGTTGTATGTCTGTTTTTAGACTTTTTACTGCTGCGTTCTGCTTAGATTTCTTCAAATTTAGCATGAAAATTTTTGAGTTTTCTTTTTTGATTGGGTCAAAAATGCTTTTTGTATTGGACTGAATTATGTTTTCCAGAAACTCTTCTACTAGCGCGCAACCTCTCTTCTGTAGGTTGTTCAAGGTATCGACACCTTGCTGAGAGACGACCTGCTGACTGTTATGGCAATATGCTCTTTGCCATTGACTAGATAAGGTTTCTGGAAGTGCAAGAAGCTTTCTTTCAAAGCAGAGCACTCTGAAATAAACCTCCGTTGAAATCCATTGTACTGTTTATGATGGACTGTGTCATGCTCAGATTCATCCTGCCTTTCAAATTCTGAGAGGAGCCGAGTTACCTCTGGCCACCAATGGTAAATCGACGAAGAGATGAAGGATCTTCCGTTAACCCGACAGCACCTCCCGTGCCCTTAACTCGAGCATTGTTTTGTTCATGAGCGTGATCCACACCCAGGGCAGTGAAAGGTGTTTTTGTTTTATGTATTACGAAATTACCCTCCTCAAATTGGTTGGAGACATCAGGAGCCTTTATCGGAAGTTCTTCAAGGTCACGAAGATGAACTGTTAACCATGTCGCATAGTTTGGATGGTCAAACACAAAAATCCAAGGCAGCATTTCTCGTATGCATTCCTTAAAAAGAGTGTAGCTTCCCGTTCGGACTGACCGGACAAAGCAAAGCATCAAGATTTCCAAATTTAACACAAGAATCCAATATATGAAGGTAGAAGAGGCGACCGATTTCTGGTCAATCCATTCAGAAATTAATATTATTTTATCTGGGTTATCTGACTCATACGTATCTCTCAGTATTGAGTGTAATGCGGCAGCTGTTAATTGATGCATCATTTTCGCTTTAGTTATGTGTGTTACCTGATTAATCCAACAAAAATATTTCATTAATTTATGTAAATAAAACCGTATGTGGCGGTATTACTTGTCTTAAATTAACACAAACATACCTTAAGTGACGCTTCAGCTGAACTAGCAGACCTAATTCCAGAATTTGAAACAATGTTCGTCCAGCCACTACCCTCTAGGAACTGCCCTAAAACTGGGAGTATAATTTGTTCGATGTGAAGAGGACCCATCATAGCTACAAACGTATCCTCTCCAAACTCTTGCGGCCAAAGCCATTGAATTGATTTGCAAATGGCAAATAAGGGCTGATCAAAGAATAAAACGGGTGTTTGTGTTGCGTTAAGGTGTTTTATTGTATCGCGCACTAACGTCATGCCATGTTTGATCATCGCAGGGTTTGTTGATTTATCATGGAATAATGGTAAAAGTACATTAATGGCGACTAGTTTCCCTCTTTGCGTAATTAGCAGCCCAAGATGAATTTTTCCGTGATCACTTCGTTCATGTGCTCTAACCAGCCTTCCTCCTTTCTCCAATAGGTACTACAAAGGCCTGTGAAACAATAAGAATTTGGACTTAATTGGATCCAGAAGCTATTGAAAGGAAGGAAGATTTACCTTGTGGAGACAAATGTTTTACTAATGTTGACTCAGACGTAGTGGCATTACATTTCTTAGAGGGAAGTATGCATTCTGACACTGAGGAAGAGAAGTCAGGGAGGACCGGAACAGAACGGACTCCTTTCGCCTCAACGCTTTCATATGATGTGACATGTGTCCTAACAACACCCTTATCAATTGATGTTGGCAACTGAAAAATTGATATTCCAGTGCCATGAAATCCCGATCCTGTACTCGTGCTACTGCTCGGGTTGTAATCTATATTGTCCAATGCGGCAACAGAAAAGAGGCCAAACTTTAAATTTGAGGGACAAACAACCCCCTCATCAATGGCACGCTGAACCACCATCCGGCATAGCTGAGCAGTGACTCCATGACTCGATTGTGTGACACACTCATGCCCTTTCTGTGCAATTCATCTATTCTGCCTTTGTCTCGACTTCGTGCGTAGGTTGAAATGCCTACATACAGGGGAAATGGTGGCTCGCGTTGTTTACTGTGCCGAACAATTTCACCTTTAGGTATGTTATCCTTAAAATTAAACATAATCATCTGGCAGATTGACAAAGCAGGTTGTGTTGCGCGACTGTTTGTTCGGATGGGGGAACCATAACACAATGTATTAATAGTAGCAAGCAAGATAGCTGGAATTGAGGACTCTCCACACTCTTTGGAAAGGACCCGGCGAAAGACTTGCGTGCTGTGCACATGGCACGGCGCAGGCGCATTGCGAAGTGATGGAAAGCAAGCGCATCTTCGTCTTCATCTTCTCTGTCCAGAACACTTACAACATTATTAGCGTCAGAATGCATCAGTAGATAATCTCGACCAGACTTTTCAGCTTTGAGACAAGGAAAATGGCAGAGAATTTTAAACGAAGCCTTGTGCTGTGCTCGCGTATCGTTTTCATGTTGGTCTCTCCAAAAAGTTCGGCGAGCCGATTTTCATACATGCTACATAAGTCTACCATTTTAAATATAAAATTGTTGGAGTCATTCAGTTTATTTTGGATGAACAAGAGAAGTTCAGCAAACGCCACACCCTGGCACATCACGCGGTCATGATCCTGGCTTGTCACACACGATTGCCGGTTGCTCCTTTTATAAAGACGAGCAAGACAAATCGCATGGTATTTAACTTCTTGGGCCCAGACGGCACCACCAGCTAACAACGCTTTAAGTTTAGGGTCATTTAGTTTTTCGGCACTTTGCAATATGTTGCTATAAACTTCGTCCGTTTCACAATGGTGTAGGGGGTATTTCATATTACCCGGTTCCCCGCATTCGAAGCATTTATCATCCATGAGGTTAATCATAGGTGCGGATGATCATGTTTCCCTCCGATTGGAACTACCTGATGTACTACAAGCCTGCTCATTTACTGCTTGTGTATCCGTAGTGGACATAACATTACTTAGTAGTGTTTCAAATTTTGGACTCAGATACTTTAGAGAACATGCCTTGTGCCATTTAGCATTCCTCTTTATAAATGTTTCCTCGATGCCAGCTCCTTCGTCAAGAATGTCAATAAGGTACCCTGCCTCTAATTTATATTTAAAAGTGCGCAACTGCTGCAAGTTTGAGGCCACGGATTTATAACTTAAATTTCGGGCTGATGCAACGGGATTTTTGGCAGAGCATACTAGGTATCCAGATTTTTTTTGGCAGAAGCAACATATATTCCAATCTATCACAGATAGCACGGATCCCAGTGGGACACGGGTCGCCAACACCAGCTTAGGTTTAACCATTATCAAATCAACTCTGGGAAATGAAATAACACAATAAAGCAACCAGACTGAGTGATTGAAGTAGAGCTAGAATAAAATATTCACTCACCTATATAGTCGTAGAGCTATTTATTTTTTAAATCGATATTTACAACAATCACTATTTATTACTTCTTCAATATTCGTAAAGCACCTCAGTATGCCGGCGCCTAACGTTGAATGAATTTTCACTGAACTACTACTCTGAACGCTCAACAGATAGAGTAGATACTCCTCTCACAAATGTGCAAGAAATTGAAATAAACTGCTATAACCGGCATAGCCGCCATAAAATTTTTTGGCATTTGAGTTGGTGTTTACGTGTTTGAGCTTTGTACTTTTTAAGATAATTTATTATTTAAATTATGTTATACACATATGATAAAATATAAGATGTTTTAGTTTTAATTATGTTCATTTCAAATAAAAAGATTCAATTCTTCAGCGTTTTTAAATAGTTTGTAAAGCTTACTTCTGAGCAGATCGTACAGCGCAGTTTAGGCTCTGCCCATTTATTTAATTACTCTATCTGTTCGGCGTCCAGAGTATAACATAAACACTCCGTCACGTGAAAACTTGTTCTGAATATTAGAAACTACCCAATGCAAATACGCTAACATTATATTTAATTTATAATTCCTCTCTCCTCTACACTTCACGATTATCCGAGGATGATTCCGAAGAAATTTCAGCACAGTCTTAATCATTGTTACGTACTAATTATTTGATTTAATACTAATCTTATTATTATAAATATTCTTATTAACTTGTAAATTCTATGTTAACTAGTAAACTAATACTAATAAATATATCTGTGGACAAAACAATTTGTTCTGTACACTGAAATTGGCGAGTTATTCACGAAAACCCTCTGCCCTCCTCTGGCCATTTTTGGCTACGCCACTGCCTTATCATAATTTTTAACGTTAATCCAACATGACCAATGTGATCTGCGGGTTGAAATTAGTCAATTCCGAAATTAAAATTTTGATTTTTTTAGAAAACCCGTTTTTAGTGCCTTTATTTTAATAAATACAAGACAAATTGCTACAAATATAGAATTCACGTTGCAAATTTATGCAAAAAGTAAGGTTTGAACTATAAAATTGGTTTATTAACTAAACCTAGAAAATTGAACATACCCTCTTTGGTCGATTCTGACTACGCCACTGGTCTACCGTCAATTTTATCGATTACCAGATATTACCAACATGCTTGGTGGGTTAGAATTAATCGAATTCGATACCCTAGTAAGTACTGCAATTAAAATATTGCCCAAATCAAAAATTTGGGCCTTTTTTTAGAAAGTTCGTTTTTAGTGGCCTTAATTTGACAAATAGATGATAGTTGGCTATATATATCGACTCAACGTTGCAAATTCATGCGGTAAGCACTGTTGGAACATTGAAATCGGCCTATTATCAAGTGATACAAAATTTTACCCATTTTTCACAAAAATGTCTAAATTTCGAATCCGAAGGGACATTTTCAAAGGGACTGCGGGCAAAAAATTTCATTTTCACCTAAAGAACATGTGTGCCAAATATCATGCTTCTAACCCGAAATGCAAGGTTTTTTTGCGTACCGCACCCACTATTAGAGGTACTGGTCAATTGGTGGTAGAAACTTAGTAAAGTCTACGGTACGTAAATGCGTACGATGATTTAGATTCAAACAAAAAACCGGTCATGTTACAATGGGCTATTTACCAAAACTACGCGTTGAGCCAGGCTTGCCGTTTGAAGTTACAGGCACCGATTATGCAACTCCCTCGAACAATACATTAGAACGTTAGAAGCAATAAAAGTTAATACAGTTGATAGGCATGCATTCTTTATTCTCTTTATAGTTTCAAAGTTAGACAGCCAAATGATAAGAGAATTTGAAACTCAAGTTAATTCAAACTACAAAATTGGTACTGAATTTTTCTCAATATTTTTATTATGTAAGGATATAAAACGAATACATGGTTGAATTCAGAAAAAAATACTCTATCGAATAGGCCTAAAAAATATGTACGTTCCCATTCGAAAAAAATATAACTTTGTGTTTTAACTTGAGAACCACTGGTTTAAAAAATTATTTTATTCTTTAATCAGATGTCCCCCTTGGTCTCCTACAACTTTGCTATTTAACATTTTTTTGTAACTATAATAATAAAGAAAATATAGGCGTTGGTTGGTTTCGCTGTTACACCCTATATAAACTTCAGGTCAGCTCGAAGCCCAACCGAAAGTATCAATTATCAACAAGACCCTGGCTTTAGTGGTTTCTCATCATACATATCTTCTCAAACGCTGTTATCCAATTGTTTTTGACAATTTTGGTAAAACGTTCTTATCACGAGTTATATTAGATTCGAGCTCAATGTCTAGCTTCGTTACAGAAGCATTTTGCAAAAAATTAAAGTTAGTGATACACCCATATGAAAATACTATTTCGGGTATTACACAAAATTTGCAAAAAATAAATTCATATGTCACAATAAAAAGAGCTTCTAAAAACGTCCTTCAAGACCTCAGTGCAATGTCTTGTTTTAAACAAAATAACTGAAAATTTGCCTGAAACTAGTTTTTAAAAAGCAGTGTTAAATTTACCTCCAGGATTATGTTAACCAGGTGATAAATTCAATAAACCTAGATCAGTAGATATTTTAATAGGTTCAAATTTGTTTTGCAACTTAATTACCGAAGGAAATTAAAAATTTAATAACAGTAGCATATTATGTCTACAAAATACAAAATTAGGCTGGATTGTTACAGGATGAGTTCCAATACCACAAAATAAGCTTAGACGTTTTACATTTATTGCCATAGCTGACTTTGAATAATCGTACCGCCAGATTCTGAATTCAGAATCATAACGGCCATTACACAAATTAGTGTGGTCGCCGCACGGTGCCGCACACGCATCTGCGGCCTTGTATTACTTTAGCTCAAGTGGAGCAGTTCACACTGGGCACTTGCGGCTGCGACATTTTTACCCAAGAAAATATAGCAGACGATGAATTATTGTTAGATACAGAACTTTTTATTACAGAAATAAGAAAGTATCCAGAAATATGGAATGTGGCAGCAGAAGATTGCCTACCACAATAAAATCAAAAACAGAAATCCGTGGACCAATATTTGTCAATTAATATTCTGCCAAGAATTTTAAAACAAAGGTTGTTTTGAATTACGTAAAGAAGAAACTGAATTGTGATAGTATTATTACTAGAGCATGGAAATACACTGCCGGCAAAAAAAGAGCCACCCTGGAAGAGACTAAAATTTGACAATTTTCAAACCGCTACAACTTTTATTTTAATCAGATCTGCATGACTTGAACTTTCAGGTGGATAAGGTTTCATGCAGATCTGATTAAAATTGTAAAAGTTGTAGCAGTTTGAAAATTGTCAAATTTTGGTCACGTCCATGGTGGCTCATGAAAAACTGCATATTTTAATAATTTTTTTTCAAAACTTTTAATTTTCTATGTAGGATTGAAATATTCAGAAATTTTTTTATATGTACTTACTTAGCTACTGATGTTATTTTGATAAAACTGCAACAAAAATTTTAGAATTTTTAATGAAAATCATTAACAATGTAGCTATAAAATAAGCGACTGATTTCAAGAATAAAACCCCTGTACTCGGTACCGGGGCGTTACGCACAAGGTTACGCAGTAAACGAGTTTATTTGAAGGGTTGCCTCAAGCAGCCGCAAGTTTAACAACACTAGTGTGCATCCACCGTCCACGGCGCCGCATGGCAAAAAGCCGCCAGTGTGTATCGAGCCATAAGGTCACAAAATCAGATGCAATATCTGCTATCTTCATTTTTATACAAACTGATAAATAATTTACATAAACAATTCATTTTTCAATTAGTAGACATATATTTCTTATATACTATTCCTGCAAAACTACATAATTTCACATAACAGGTATTGTCATATCGCCGACGATATGTGAGATCCTTGATCAGCAGTAACAATCAGTATAGTGTGAATCTTTTAACGGCCAAGTTCCGAGTAGCGCCTCTGAAACAAGTAACGATACTTAAGTTAGAATTATGCGTATCTAGTAAACAAAATTAAATCAATTTGGCCCTCACTGTTTACAAAAATTCATGTATACACAGATTCAAAGATAGTCTTATCCTGGATTCATGGTTTTTCAAGTAATTGAAAAACTTTTGTTGCCAATCGGGTCTCAGAGATTCAGGACTATACTGATGTCGATAACTGGTATCATATTCCGTCTGCTGAAAATCTAGCGGATTTAATATCGCGAGGAGTTACTCCATTCTGCAGAATTCAAATTTATGGTGGCATGGACGAGGATGTTTACAAAACTAGTTCTCACAAGAAATCATAAACCAACCAATAATTAATATTGAAAATAAGGCCATGCTAGAACAAAGGCAATCATAGTCAGTAATAGAGGTACACAGTTTTGAGTTAATAAATAGATACTCTTGTTTAAATAAACTTCAGGATGTGGTTACATATGTATTACGGTTTATATATAATTGGAAACATCCAAATTCAAAAAAGTAGGCAACTTGTCTGTAGATGAAAGAAGGAATTTATTACTTAAATTAGTTGGTTTGGTACAAAGAAAATGCTATCCCGAGGAATTTCAACATTTAGCTAAGCAAAAAGAAATATCTTCTCATTCAAAAATTTTATCTCTCACTCCATTTTTGGACAGTACAAATTTATTACCCGTAGGCGGTCACATAGTTAATTCTGAAATATATTATAACTTGAAACATCGCATATTGTTACCACGCCACAACTTAACAAACCTTATAATGGAAAGGAAACATAAAACTCAATACCATTGTGGACCTCAACAATTACTGTACCTAGTACGTCAAATAGTCTAGTCAACGAGGATCTTTAGAAAAACATTAAATCCAAAAGTTTTTTTCTTTGAGCCAAAATGTCTATTAGACCTTCCTGTTAAACATACGAAAAATCCCCTAGGGTGGGGTCCGGGAACCCGCCGCCATCTTGGATTTTAAGTCACATTTTTCGGTTTTTTCGAAATAACTCGGAAACTATCAACTTTTTGAAACACGTTAAATTAGAAAAATGAAGCTAGCTAAATTCTCTCTAAATGGTTATATACACTTTTTTCTATCTCTTACCGTTTTCGAGAAAATGGTATCCGAAGCAGGTGGTTTCTGTAAGTTATGAAACTTAGGCAAACCACTCATCACTCCAAACAGTTCCAATGAAGAATTAATTATTATTTATTTATTATAATATCATTAATTAATTATTCTACTTATGAGCTACCGCGATCTTTAACCATTTACACCTAGTGTATGGCAAATTTTAAAAGAGTTCGAAGTGCAAGTGCTATACACAACTATAGCATAGTGAAATTACGTGCGAAAAAACCCCGTGGGGGTAGTAAAACCCTCATGACACGTAGAACTAAACCAGTGAAAATATAGCAGACTGATAAAGACAAACCTGGTGCGAGTGATGATAAACTAGTGATTGAGAATAATGGAGACAAAGAGAGTGATAGTGAAAGTGTTGTGAGTGTTATGAGTGTGGTCTCTAATAATAGTAAAACAAGTAGTGCAAGTGCGAAAACTGATAAAAGCACGTGTATCGTGACAGTGGTGACGGGTGACGGGAGTGCGAGTGACGTGATGTCGGCAAACAATGACTCGCTTGCTGATATCATGGTCTACTGCGATCCGAGGGACAAACCAGCCGTGGTACGGCTACCGAGCGATAGGGCGAGCCAGCAACGAGACCAGGAAAGGAAGAGGCGTGCATCAGGAAGACCGGACAAGGACAGCGACAAGGAGAGCGAGAAAACGCGCTTGGGATTGGAGCAACTGACAGCGATGGATGTGTTTGAGCCAATTAGCCCAAAGCCTCAGCGCCAACTGAAAAGGCGTAAAGACGTACAGGCCACGCGCAACACCAACACGGCAGACATTGGTCCGTCTACGTCACAAGTCACGCCCAACGTGAATGGCGAACAACAACTTTATAAGATTCCAGTCTCTAATAGATATCAACTCCTCAGTGAAACTGAAGGAGAGGTAGACGATGACACTAAACATGAAAATGACAGGTATAAAGGAAAACAATACACTACACAACAACAACAACAGAAACATACACACAAAACTAACGAACAAAGATACAGACCTTGGACAAGAAGGGCAGCACCAGCCCCTATTGTCATTGCAGGCCAAACAGTCAACCATAAAGAACTAATAAGTCGACTGCAGCAGTCTGTAAAGGACGGGTTCGAGCTTAAGTATACAAAAAACAACGTCAACATATGGGTCCACGAGCAGAAAGATAAAGAAGAATTAATTAATTAATTAAATAGAGGAAACACACCATACCACACGTACACCGACATACACGAAAAGATGCACGCCTTCGTCTTAAAAGGATTATGCTGGAGCCCGCCTGCTACACCCGACGAAGTCAAGGCAGCACTTCAGAACACTAACAAGATTGAAGTGAAAACTGTTTTTAGAATGACTACAAAAATTTTCCCTATATACCTCGTCATCACAAAAACCGACATCATTCTGAAGGAACTGCAGGCCAGCATTAGAACTTTAATGTACACGTGCATCACCTGGGAGCATCACATTAATAAAAAATCATTACGCAATGCCATAGATGCCAAATGTGGGGCCATGCAACAACAAATTGCAACAGAGAACACAGTTGTCTCAAATGTGCAGAGAAACACAGAACGCAAGACTGCACAAAGTCCAGAGATGTACCGGCAAAATGTGTCAACTGTCAGGGAGCACACCCTACAAACTCAACCACCTGCAAGGTCTACCTATACAGGGTTGAGCAACTGTATAAAAAACCAGCTGAAGCAGTCAACAAGCGCACATCGCTCAAACCAGCACCACCGCCGGCCCACAACCCATGGCTCGCCCAGCACGATCACTCTGCGACTGAGCATCGCACAGCAGCCAGCGCTCAACTAACCGCACACACGCCACTCGACTCGCGCCACTTCCCAGTGCTTCCTCCCGCGCAACCGCAGCGCCAGCGTATAGTGCTCCGCCCATCACTACTACCAACGCCAGCCCCCATCGACACCGGCGCGCCCTCCCACCCCCAAGGACTGAATGCAGCCAACCCGCCCCCAATGAACGCCAATGAGAGTAACATTAATGATTTTGAAAGTTTACAAAAAGAATTAGAACTATTAAACAGTTTAGTTAATATTAAAAATGTAATAAAAGCGCTGAATCAACAACTTTTAAAATGTACTAACGATACCAGTAAATTTCACACAATACTCACCTTCGGACAGAACATTTCACAATTTAATATATAATGCCACTAACAATTTGTTCCTGGAACTGCAACGGTATTTCCACGAAACTAGGTGAGCTTATACACTTCTTACACAAACATGACGTACACGTAATGTTATTAAATGAAACACGACTTAGACAAACTGACAGACTGAAAGTTAAGGGGTACACAGTTTATAGACTTGACAGAACACAGACAATAATACCATCAGGGGTGGTTGGTATACTGGACAAACACAATATACAACACACATTAGCTCACCTTCAGCCTACAAGCCTAGAATCCTTATATATCCGACTCTCTGATAACACAAATATAATCGCTACATATAATCCCCCCTCTAACAATTTTACACAACATGAAATACACACACTATTAAGCACAGGTAACAAGGTTATCTTAATGGGGGATCTCAATGCAAAACATCCACTTTGGAACTGCAATATCGCGAATACTAACGGTAGAACGTTGCATTCGTACATTCATTCTCACAACGCCATTCTTCATCATCCACCGAGTCAAACTCACCTGCCTGCTAACAATATGTCCCCCACAACAATAGATTTGTTAATAAATAAAAATATTAAATATATGAATAACTTAAAAGTCTTAAATGAGTTAAACTCAGACCACCTGCCAATTTTAATTAAAATCATACAACACGCACACTGACAGTACACACCACATACGCACATACAGAGACACAAACTGGCACGAGTTCAGACGGTCATTAGACCGAAATGTGATAATTCAGCCGAATATCACAACGGCTGAAGAAGTCGACCAACAGCTCGACGCTCTGACTTGTGTCATTACACACGCGCTGGAGCAAAATGCCCTTTTTACCCCTAGAAGCCGCTAGAAATTCTTCCTTTTTAATTCGCGATGTAAACTTGGCAACAACCATAGGAGGAAATTTGTTTTTTTTCACGTGCAGGTAATCTGTGGGCAACATCGAAGCAGTCTTGAGATACTTTGACTCCAATGACATTATCCATATTGGATAGTAAATCAATATTTTCGCCCGCACTTTACGAAATGTTATGAATTACCACATTTTTTAACTGCGAGTATTGTTCTAAATCATTTATTTTAGTTTGAAGTGATATTACTTCGGCTTTTAGTTGCTTGTTCTCGCCTTTAATAGATTCTTGTTATTTAAATTTTAATCAAACTCATTTAACTATAATTCAAAATCAGAAATTTTATTAAAACAAAAATTAAGAGTTTTTATAAATGAATCAAACTTATCATTCATTTCTTTTTCAAAGTCATTAAGCAGTCTTATAATATTCCTTAAATTCGCAGTTTCAGATGTTGATTCCTCGCATTCAGTGTCCTCATTAATAATAATAGAAGAATTTTTATCACTTTTATCTTTGCATTTATTAAAATGCCAAGAAAAATCAGAGCACACGACCATCGTCAGCTGAAGCTAATACTCACTGAACGAACTTGAATAATTAATATTTTGCTGTCATCCACTGAATGGACCGAATTTAAACACAAGAACTGATCTTTTAAGGCCACACCAATCACATTCACTTTAATAATAAGTATCATGAAAACGCCGAAAATATTAACTTTGCACTGGTATATGAAATTATATTTAATAGCCAGAAAAACTACAAAATTATTCAAAATTTAAGCAAAGCAATAAAACACGTGCGTATCGTACTCGTACTATGCATGTAGCGCGTATGACAGTCAAATCATGTAGTAGACCATGATATTTATTTATGCGTTGTTTAGTTAGTTTTATGTTTGTATTGTTTATTAGTGTGTCAACTTATATTGTAAATTGTACTCCATGTTATATTTAGTTAAATAAAGCCTACAATTAGGTAAGTTCTACAACAATTTATTTAACTAAATATGGATCGTCTTTTGAAGCCAGAAAAACTTGATATTGATCCCGAATCGAACAATGCTGGTCAGCAATGGAATCATTGGCATAAAACATTTTTAAACTTTATCGTAGCTGTTCAACCTAGTGAATCGGACAAGCTGCGTTTCTTAATCAACTTTGTATCACCAAACATTTATGAAAAAGTGAGTGACGCTGCTACGTTCAATGATGCTGTATCTATATTGAAAAACCTGTATATTAAACCTGTAAATGAAGTATTTGCTCGTCATAAACTAGCTTCTCGTAAACAAGAATCTGGGGAGACAATAGATCTGTATATCGAATCACTAAAATTGCTTGCAAAAGAATGTAATTTCAAAGCTGTCACAGCTGAATCAAATAGAGATGATTGTATACGAGATTCATTTATTGCCGGACTCCAATCTCATCATATTAGACAGAGATTACTAGAAAACTCTTCTCTAAATTTGAAAGACGCATACACTCAAGCACGATCTCTAGAATTAGCACAACAGCATTCACAAACGTATCTTACACATGTTGTGAATGCTACTACTAATAATAATTCCTCAACTAATCCTAATTCTCAGCTAGGAGATAATAATCAATCACTTGATACCACTCTGGCTGCTGCTTCAAGCAACTGTTTTTTCTGTGGTTCAGGATTTCATCCTCGCAACCGATGTCCAGCCAGAAATGTAAATTGCAATAACTGTGGAAAAAAGACACTACTCAAAGGTGTGTAAAACTAAAACTAAACCTTTTGTACCAAAACAGACAGCATCCGTGTTATCTGGAATCATTAATTGTTCTGCCAACGTTCCGTCGGGTCTATCGAAGGCCACTGTTTATGCGAAACTAAAAAGAACGGATGTATGTGCCTTGATTGATACTGGGAGCACTCTTAGTTTTATTAATTTAAACACAGTTAATAAACTGAAACTCAAAATGAGACCGTCTCAGGGTGAAGTGGCAATGGCTTCTACAGTCCTCAAATCTCATATTATTGGACAATGCAGAGTTCATCTTCAAATTCTAGGTCAAAACTATACAAATCTAGACTTAGCTGTTCTGCCAAATCTATGTTCTGACATTATCGTTGGCCATGACTTACTAGAACAACATTCAAGTATTCAGATGTCCTTCGGTGGTAAAAGAAATCCTCTTACAATATGTGGACTTATGGCTGTTAATGTAAAACCAGCTTCACTCTATTTCAACGGACTATAAACCAATTTCCATTAAATTTCGCCGGCATTCAGAAAGTGACACTAAATTTATAGAAATGGAAATCCAGCGTCTACTCCAAGAAGATGTAATAGAACCAAGTTTATCGCCATGGAGAGCACAAGTATTGGTAACTGAAAACGAAAATCATAAACAGAGAATGGTTATAGATTACTCTCGTACTATAAATCGTTTCACTCAACTCGATGCTTATCCTCTTCCAAGAATAGAAGATATAGTTAACAAAGTAGCTAACTACACTGTTTTCAGTGCTATAGATCTTCGCTCTGCTTATCATCAAGTACCAATCATTGAAACTGATAGACCTTTTACTGCTTTTGAAGCTTGTGGCCATCTCTTTCAATTTAAAAGAATTCCCTTCGGTGTTATAATTGATTATAATTGAAGAATTAAAAGATACTTTTGCGTATTTAGATGACGTAACCGTATGTGGAAGAAATCAGGAAGAACATGACAGAAATTTAAAGAACTTCATGAATGCTGTTAATAAGTACAACCTTACAATAAACAATGAAAAGAGTTCTTTCTCTTTACGTACAATAAATCTATTAGGATATACTATTAGTAATAAAATTATAAAACCTGATCCAACTCGCCTCGAACCTCTAAAGAATCTGGTACCACCTTCCGATGCTTCAACTCTACGAAGAACACTTGGTATGTTTTCTCACTATTCCAGATATACAGAGTGTCTCTGTACTTCGGGAAAAAAATTAGGGGTATATACTGTACGACGTACTGATCATGGAACAATAGTATATTACATTACAAGTCATGAAAATGTTTCATTGCAGACGAGGAGGCGTTTGAAGAATGCGAGCATTTCTTCAAAGCCTCCGAGTCAAGCAAAGACATTTTTATGACGCGTGATGTATTCTATTTTTTTTAAATCGGCAATTAAGCTTAAAATTATAAAAAAAATTAGGTTTGCATAAATCATCAGAGGTGTGACAAATCATCAGAGCTGTCACAAATTTTAGAAAAAGTTGTCATGACAAGTAAACAAAGTTGAAAGTAAAAATGACTAGGCATGAAAATGAAATTTTCATGCCGCAAATTAGTCTGGAAATGACGATTTTCATGCCGATTTTGAAAAAAAAGAATTTTTTTAAATTCGCAAAATTAAGGGTGGTTTACTTGAAATGAACATTTTTAGAACCACTGAAACAGCGTACTTTATTAAAAGAAACATAATTTTTAATTACACAACATCAGACATTTATTTGGCGTTGTGTAAACAATTACTACTTGTATTATTAGTAGATTTAAATAAAATCATTAAAAATAGATATCAACCAGTGGCTAACAAAATGTTTCCTTTAAATACCATGCAAATTATTTTGCGAACTTTAAAAAAATTCTTTTTGTTCCATGATCAGTACGTCTTATAGTATATACCCTTTAATTTTTCCCGAAGTACAGAGACATCCTATATTTCAAAATTTTCTGATAAAATCAGCCCCCTAAACAAATGCTCGTTCCCATTCTCAACGGAAGCTATACAGGCTTTTGAAAATTTAAAAAAGGAAATTGAGACTGCTTCTGTTTCATCTATTAATAGTGATGCTCAATTTACAGTAGAAACAGATGCCTCTGATTTTGCCATAGCTGCTTCTCTATCTCAGTCTGGTCGTCCGGTAGCCTTCTTTTCAAGAACTCTCTCACATACAGAACGAAAGCACTCTATAATTGAAAAAGAAGCACAAGCGATTGTTGAAGCTCTTAAGAAATGGAGACACTACCTAATGGGTAGACACTTTCTGCTTATAACGGACCAAAAGTCTGTATACTTCATGTTTGATACAAAGCACTCTGGAAAAATCAAAAATGAAAAAATCCTGCGATGGAGACTCGAACTTTCATGCTACAATTACGATATTGTTTACAGACCTGGGAAAGAAAACGCTGCTGCTGATATGTTTTTCAGAATATGTTCTATATCAGGTAAAAATCTGAATACTCTAAAAGCTCTTCATGAATCACTTTGTCATCCTGGTGAAACTAGAATGTATCACTGGATTAGAAGTAAGAATATGCCATATACTCTAGAAGAAATTAGACAAATTAATTTTGCTTGCCGTACTTGCTCTGAAATTAAGCCGAGATTCCACAAACACCAAGCAAAACTAATTAAAGCAACTTCTCCCTTTGAACGTTTGAATGTCGACTTTAAAGGGCCTATACCATCTAAACCTAGAAACTGCTACATTTTGACTATTGTATATGAGTACTCTAGATTTCCTTTTGCTTTTCCATGTAGAGATGTAAAGGCTTTTACTGTCATAGAAAACCTTAAACAAATATTTGCAATATTTGATATACCTGCTTACATTCACTCTGATCGAGGAACTTCGTTCATGTCGCAAGAGTTGAAAACTTTCCTCGCAGCACTAGGCATTTCCACTAGCAGAACCACTCCGTACAATCCACAAGGAAATGGCCAAACAGAACGGTATAATGGCTTTTTATGGAAAACTATACAGCTATCTCTGAAACATCAAGGATTCGAGATTTCTCAATGGGAATTGGTACTACAAGAATCGCTCCACTCTATACGATCATTATTATGTACATCAACAAACACTACTCCACATGAGCGAATGTTTTCTCATCCTAGAAGGTCGAGTAATGGACTATCTACTCCAAGCTGGCTTTTGTCTCCAGGGCCCGTCTTATTGCGAAGAAATGTTCGTAATTCTAAGTATGATCCCTTAGTTGACGAAGTAACCTTATTAGAAGGAAATTCGGATTACGCTCATGTCCGACTCCAAGATGGTAGAGAAACCACCGTATCTTCGAAAAACTTAGTTCCTATTAGTGAAATAAATCAAAATGAATTAGGTAATGAAGAGATACAATATTTTATTACCGATCATCCACCTGCAATGAATTTTGAACCTATTGACCCAGTTCCAACTGTTCAAAATAAATTCGAGATTCGTAAACAACAATTCCAACATGAAGCCGATTCTCGACGTTCCTCTAGAACTCAACAGGAGATACAAAAAGATTCGGAAACTCAATTGGATAATCCTCGACGTTCCTTAAGAACTCGTAAATCACCTGCTTATCTCGAAAATTACGTTCGTTAGTCATACTCATTGTACTGGTCATATAATATACAGTACAAAGCTTCAATTTCAGCAAATTGGTTCATACTGTGCCCGTGCTGCCGTCTATTGAACTAATTTGAATGGCGCGAAATTCAACATTTGTCCTACAATTTCCCAGACGGGAAGAATGTAGTAGACTGATATTTATTTATGCGTTGTTGAGTTAGTGTTATGTTTGTATTGTTTATTAGTGTGTCAACTTATATTGTAAACTGTACTCCATGTTATATTTAGTTAAATAAAGCCTACAATTAGGTAAGTTCTACAACAAATCAGCAACTCTTAATTGGCCCATAAATTATTTACTTTATTTACAAATAACTATTATATAAAATAGTACTATAAATGTTGCCATAATTCTTCTTAATCGATGTTTGAAACATATAATTGTAATTTTTAAAAGTTTCAATACAGAGATACATTTTAACCATTATTTGACTAGTCTGAACCGCTCGAACCACCATAAGCTCGATTCACATATACCGTGTGTGTCAGACACGTAATGCCCATGTCACACCTGTAATACACTGTATCATGTATGATCAAACCGGTGTATGACGAAAAATAGAAGCGCTGCTATTTCTGTCATACACGTCATACCGAATCAGACGAAACTGTTTGTTACTCCAAATAATTTATATAATTTTTCATATTATTTATATCATACAAGTGTTTTATACCGGCGAGAGATTTTCGTCACACACGAAAATTTTCATCATACATAATACAAGTATTACAGGTGTCACATGGCCATAACGTGGCAGACACGACAAAATTAGTTACTTATAAAGGCTAGTACCGAGCTCTCAGTTCGACGGATTCGTTTGTCCGGTGACGGAACAGTTCTTCGTCTTGCGGTTCCGAGGTTTACGTTCAAACGGGCGATTTTTTTCTAAACGTAACTAACTTCATATTGGATATTTTGACATTCTAACATATAACTATGTTCAGAATACTTACATATATTAAAAATTGTTGAATTATTGTCATGTCAGAAAATTAGTTATAATTAACCAAGAGTACATTAACTTCTGTCAACTGACTGCAAATGCAAACGATGATCCTAACCAAAGAATACAATAAAGACAACGATATGGAGAAAGACAGAGAAAGAGAAATGTCCGCTCGCCGGACAAAAGTTGAGCATGATACGATTTTTTTTGCGGAACTGGACTGCTTTGAATATTTCAATGCATTTGATTGGATAGACGGATCCGTCGAACGGAGAGCTCGGTACTAGCCGTAATACTATGGACATATTTACATATAGCGTAAATAAGCGTGACGTGTCCGCGTACACACGGACAGTCATGGGCCGACATTTCTTTAAAAATGTTGCTACAAAAATTTCACAAACTGTGTATACGTCTGTTCATCTGTCACATTGACATTTTCATTTTTGTTTTTCAAGTTTCCTATATTATGATTTACAAATCGTGCTAGGTAAAATTACATATTTTTGAAAAATAAGTTTCCTTTATTGGTAAGATATATAGAAAAGATGTTAAATAAATATTGTAAGAGGTAATTTGATCTTTCAATTGACAAATTAGACCAGGAAAATAATTTCAAAAGACGTCTAGAAATCACTCCTAGAGGCAAATCATGTAACAATTGATACCCGCTGAACACGCCTAGGTATGTTATTTGCTCGATTTATCACTCCTTGTGCCCCAAATTCAAGATGGCGGACGAAAAACTGTGTCCGAAAATTTACATATATCTCAGAAACTGTTCATATTGGGTGAAAAAGTGTTATATAAGAAAATGTAGAACATAAAATTCCCTATAAGATAGATTCTTAACGATTTTCATGTAAGTGGCACAGGTTTCGAGAAAATCGAGATAATGTATTCGGAACATTTCATTCATTAAAAACCAAGTCCAAATTATGTCTGCTTTCATGAAAACGGCTGTCATTTATTAACTTATATTGGCCTAGTTTACACCGGGAGACCTGACATAGGCCAGACCCATATCTGACCTATTCTAGGTCCAGACCCGGGTTGTTTACACCGCATATCAAAAGAGCCTACACAGGTTAGATATAGGTGGGATATAGGTACTTGTTCACGCCTCACGCCATCTAGAAGTTAAAGTTTAAGATAAAAAACAAGAATACTTTATTACCCAGTTTTTAAATTTGGTTAATTTCAAGTGTCAAACTCTTCAAACGTCATTTTTATTTGGACTGTTAAGTTATTTAAAAAGGATATTGAAATTTTTTATTTAAACTTTAAATTGTTGTGGTGGATTCAAATGAAAACAAATATTATTTGAAGGATAAAAATTATAAAGAAAAGAAAAGAAGTGTTATTAAACATAGAGAAAGATACCAACAAAATAACACTTTCAATGAACTTTTTATGAATTACATTACCAATTCTACCGGTTAATTTGTAAACTATTTTAGGTCTATCTGTTTACACCGCAATGAGTACGTTTGGGCCGTGGCCTAGTATAGGTCAGGCCACATGTAAAAGTGGCCTGACCTATGCCAGGCCCCTTCATATTTTAAGTGTTTACACCAGGCGGCCTAGCAACATTTGGGTCGAATTTGGGGTATAGGTCGAATATAGGTCTGCGGTGTAAACTAGGCCAATAATATCAACTTCCGGTTTTTAAAATTAAATTATATGGAAATTTTTCTATAAGATACATTACTTTAAAAACTTTTTAGTGCGTTCATTGAGCCAAAATATCAAATTTTCATCCGAGAAATTTTACCATTTTTTTTTTATTTTGTGTTTAATGAACTGTAACCGAATAAAAATATTTTCTTTTATTAAACTCTACGAACATTTCTCTACAAAATAAAATATTTTAAAAACGGTTTAAAGCTTTCTTTAAGTCAAAATATTACATTTTCCCCAAGATTAAGTTGAGAAATTGTTAATTTTTTATTTTTATTGTGTTTAATAAACTGTAACTTCTAAACGAATAAAAATATCGACGTCCGGTTTCTTTTATTAAATTCTACGAACATTTATCTACAAGATAGAATAGTTTAAAAAGTTATAAGGGCGTTCGTTAAGTCAAAATATTTAACTTTTCTCCGAGACAAAGTTGAGAAATTTTAATTAAAAATTTTGTTATTGTGTTTAATGCACTGTAACTTCTGAACGAATAAAATATCCACTTCCGGTTTCTTTTATTAAATTCCAAGAACATTTCTCTATAAGATAAAACATTTTAAAATGTTTTAAGGGCATTTGTTAAGCCAAAATATTAAATTTTTTCCCGAGAAACAGTTGATTTTTTTCAAAATCTTTGTATTTATTATGTTTAATGACCTGTAACTTCGGAACGGATAAAAATATCGACTTCCGGTTTATTTTATGAAATTTTACATACATTTTTCTATAAGCTACATTATTTGAATTTTTTAGGGTATTCATTAAGCCAAAAAAAATTTTTGCGGGAGAAAGAAATTTTTCAATTTTTTATAATAATTGTGTTTTATGAACTGTAAATTATAAACGGATAGAAATATCGACTTCCGGTTTATTTTCAAAAAAAATTTCAACTAGTTTAAATGATCTGCTTTAGCCAATATATAAGGATATTCTCCAAAGACATATTTGGTAAATTTGATTGAATGTTGTAGAAATTTCTTGTTTAATCAACTACTAACACACAGACACAGTATACCAGAGATAGACTCCCCTCTGGAACTGGCTCTTTAAGCTTCCACACTGGCGAGACTTTTTCGTTAATAACATTCCTTCCGCAGTCACTAAGCGAAGGTGACTATACAAAGAAAACCATGTGTAAAATTGGTTATAACTTTTTCAAGCTCCAAAATTAAATTTGATTTGGATAAAATTGGTAATCCTGCCTTATTTGTAATGCCCACAATAAATGAAGTAACAACGCACCCAGTAAGAGCATGATATTCAAGTAAACTACGTAATGTGATCTTGTTAATTTTGGTATACACTTCATGTACCGGTATGAACTTCCTTTTTTTATGTTCTAGTCAGCATCCATAGCTCACTACAAGTGCTGCAACAATAGCAGGAAAACATCAGTATCCATAGCAGATACAACTATTCGTTTAAAAGGGCTAGAGGCGGCATGTAAAATAATACGAGTATCAGCTTCTTCTTGATTTGACTCAAATTGAGATACATTTGACCATTGGATGAGAAGGCTTCAGTAGCATCTTGGAACCCTCCTGATAAAATTAATTCGGTGTCCCCAAAATCAAATGATGAGAGTGCAATTGAAAGAAAGTCTTCCTTATTTTCTGCTAATGCCAAAAAATTAGACCAGTTCTTTGGCAGTACGACATGCCTTCCTTCAACTATACGCCGAGCTGGCATTAAGCCTAATGATCGTTTTTGTCGAGTAGCCGATTTAATAAATCCATGCAAATAACGGTCGAATACAACATCAACTTGATCGTAGCTTTCACAACGTTTCTTCAGGTGGCGCGCTATGAAGTCCGCCATGCCACTAAATGTTTGTAGATGAAGTGGTCTAAGATTATTTATCATTAATTATACAGGGTGTGACCAAACCTGTGTATCAAAATTTAAGAGTGTATGGTATTGGATGCACTGATCATGAATCAAAAATAATTTTTTTGAAATTCTCAAAATTAACAGTAGTTTGCAAAACGATATCATTTTGGGGTTTTCTGGTTGTCACATTTAAATACAAAAAAGTTAAACAATGGTTATGCAGTATTTTTTAGCGTAATTAAACTAATGTAATAATAATTTTACAAACCGGAAAGAATGAAATTTGGAGTTACTTACAGAATGTCTCATTTGCTTGTACCCATTTTTTAATTTGCCAATTTCAACAAAATTCTTTTTGATTCATGATCAGTGCGTTCAATACAGTATTGAACAAAATTTAAGGATGTAGTAACTACACCCTTAAATTTTGTTACACAGGTTGGGTTACATATATAAATGTATTATTATTAGGTTTATGTTATTGTTTCTGCTAATTATAAAATATAACATTTTGTTAATTTTTATAGTGCAAGGATTTTTCTATTGGCGAAATTTTTACTCCTACTGTTGTTTTAAAAGAAAGAGTGTAACTAATGAAAGAGCATCATTTCATCCCCTACTTCATTAGAGCTGAAATATTCTTGGAAAATTTCTTGACCTGGTACTGGTAAGGATTTATCTTAGGTACCTATTCTAATTCACAAATTTTGTTTGTGTTTCTCATACATTAGTTTTGGCCTATTGTCTGTAGTACGGTCCTACTGTGTTTTTTTCATTATTTTTCTATTTTGAAATTGTTTTTTTTTAGTGAAAAAAATAAACAAAAGTTATGTGAGAATGGTTCACTATTTATTAAAGATAGAGTGATTGGTGAAAAGACATGTTGGAAATAGTGTTGCCAGGTTCAAAACTTGAATTCACAGAACAAGGGTTTAAAAAAAACAGGACAATATCCAAAAAAACAGGACACTTTTTTATTCATTAAAACATAACAAACATACAAAAAAAACTTTAAAATATTGCTTGAATTAGTTATTAAAAATACAAAGATCATTTATTTGAAAACGCATATTTTTTTCTGATTTTGCAGCTTCTAATAAATTTTTATTTTGGAGCGCATGGTAATAAAATTGTTTGCATGAGAAACTAAAATTAATTTTTATTTTAAGTTCAGCTTTTACATGTTCCACAAGTAGTCTGTTTCGAGAATCTGTCCCAGGATGCTGCGCATAACGAAAAAACTCTTTCCGAATCAGCGTTTGCCCCATATATTGAAAATATAAATAATTGAACTATTTTTTTAAAAATTGGAAGTTCAGAATTAGCTAAGAAAACTTTATTCCATTTTTCCACCACAGGCTATCTGAATAGCAGGTTTTAGCACACAAAACTCTTCATAGAGATTGTCTAGATTTACTTCAAGCAATAATTTAGTAACTATTTCCACTACTAATTCGTATGTGAATATTTGTTTTAAAGAAAACATATCAAGTTTAGATAACAAGTTATTTTCAGAAAAATCAAATTTAGAATCTAAATAGGAAGCGAAATTTCGATAAAACAGCAAAAACGATTGTTCAAGACCCAAGAAAGCAAATCGCTTCTAAAACCGAAAGTTGCCAGGAGATTCGTAAAATACAGGACATTAAGCGTCCTGCGGACGTCGTTGGAAGGACGCAGGATTTTAAGCCTGAATCCAGGATGTCCTGCGAAATCCAGAACGGTTGGCAACCCTAGTTGGAAATGTGATCAGTTTCAAATAAAACATTGTCGTGCTCGTCTTCATACGTCTGGTGATTTAATCATCAAGATAATTGGAGAACATAACCACGCCAGTTTAAAAGCAAAGAAGGCAATTATTGCAGCCAAATGTGTAGCTCGTGATACCCAAGATGGAACGCGCAGAATTGTGACTGATACGCTTACAAATTCATCACGTGCAGTTATTGGACAAATGCCAGGTCAAGAATCATTAAAGAGAACAGGGAGAAATATCAGGATTCGGCAAGGATGTTTCCCATCAAATCCTACAACAATAGAAGAGCTAAATATTCCTTCAGAATATAGAACTACCCATGGAAATGAACCTTTTCTTTTGTATGAAAGTAAAAACAACACGGACAAGATTTTAATATTCTCTACCATAAAAAATTTTGAATTGATGGCACAGTGTTATATTTGGATTGCAAACAGTACATTTAAAACAGTACCACATTTATTTAATCAAGTATACACTTACACTATACATAGTATCATTGATAACAACATTATTCCAACAGTTTTCTTTACATTAAATGAAACAACATACAAGAAATCGTTATCAGAATTTAAAAACTTACAAACAACAATAATAACTGATTTCGAAGCCGCTGCAATTAATTCTTTTAAAGACGTTTTTACAACAAGCAATCAAAAGGTTGCTTTTTTCAAGACAGTTTGTGCTTCATTATAAATATTTGTTTCTGCTTATGTTTCAAAACTGGTTATCACATATTGCTTGGGCACGAATGCAAGAGCAGAAAACATTCGCATCTGCAAAGCGAATTCATCATCTTTATAACGCCCCTTGTTTGTATGTGCCTATAAATGTACTGGCAAACGTGAAAAAAGCAACCCTTTGATTGCTTGTTGCATTCGTGCCCAAGCAATATGTGATAGTATATGCTCGATATAAAGATTCGAAGTCGCGTACCCGGTCCCAGTAGGCTTAGTACGCTGGAATAACTCAGAGATGCACTGTTAGAAGCATATAATAATAACCTTCAAGATGGCATCAGGAACCTCATTTTGAGTATGCCTCTACGATTGACCAAGCTCATAAAGTACGCAGAGGGAACACGCGTTATAAGTATCAACGAATTGTGTTTATTTATGTGTTTGAAATTTTTTTTTCAACTTGTTTTTTATTGTTTTTATGTCCATAATTTTTTCTTTTGATAATAAACAATTAGTAAATCTTCAAAACATTAATTTCATAATACGAAATACTTGACTATAATACCCTTTAATAATATATCATAGTTATATAAAATAATCAAGGGATAACAAAATTTTTTACAAAAGAAAAAGTGAACCGTTTTCCGTGCCGGTGAGTGTATATAGATTTCACAGAGTGTGTTGATTAAACAAATAAATTATGAGAACAAAAGAACATGGCTGCCTAGCCTCATATAAGCACGACGTCCCTCTCCCCTGACCACACCCGATGCGCAGTTATAATGAGCATCACTCAACAGTCTGGCCGACGGTGACTTGACTTTCTGCAAAAAAAAAAAATCCTGTTCCACAAACAAGAAAAAATATCAGACAATTCAATACATAATACTATACACAGTTCGACTGGTTTTACACCCTCTTACCTACTAACAGGAAAATCAATACTACCTGACGAACTAAACGAGAACAATGTTGAAAACTTAGAAGAAAATAGAAAAAAGGCATTTGAGCAATCGAAGAAGATTCACGAGCAAAACAAGAGGTATTACGACGAGAAAACAAACAAGCATGAATACAACGAAAATGATCTCGTTTGCATATACAACGAAAACAAATTGAACAGAAAAAAAAAACGGATCCAATCAGAGAAGGGCCATTTAGAATAAAAAAGAAAATCTCTGAGGTAATATATGAGGTCCATAGCGGGCTCAGGAAAAAAGAATCAAACTTTTTTCACGCAAGCAAACTCATTCCTTTACATTAATCCGAAATTCTTTTCTTCGGTCTTGAAGGGGGGGGGGGATGTAGGTTTGGCGCCTCTTTTCAAACTTGCCGCCTGTCCGTCTGTCAAGAATCCGAATATATTTTTGTTTTCAAATTTTGATATTCCAGAACCGTAATAATCATCATTTTAAATAATTGTATTTTTTCAAAAATCACTGAGGCCATGGAATTATTAAAACAAACAAGGCATTTCCATTTGTTGTTTCTATTTGACGTTTGTAACTTTTTAAAGTCAGTTCTTATAAGAATTATAAGAATGCATTCATTACAAGAAAAAGTTGAAATAATTAAGTATTTTTATGCTGGAAATAGTGCTCGGCAAGTGAGTGCCTTGTTTAGCATTAAATATCCGAATCGGCCAATTCCAGCTAGTACAACGGTTGACAGAATAGTTCAAAAATTTGAAACTACAGGCACTGTACTAAATAATTGTAAGTGTAATAAAGACGTACAGAATTTTCGTGAAAACGAAGAAAATGAGAACATCTTCAATGTTTTGGCTGCAGTAACGGAAGATCCTAAAACAAGTTTAAGGCAAATTGCGGCAAACGTTTGCTTACATCATTCCAGAGTATTGCGAATTTTAAAAAAGCACAAATTTCACTCTTATAAATATCAATGTCATCAAGAGTTGCAAGAAAATGATTTGGAGAGATGAAAAATGTTTTACCTTGAAATGATGGAAAAAAGTAATGAAGACAGAGATTTTTTGAAAAACATTGTTTTCACAGACAAATGCACGTTTACACTCCATAATGAACCAAACGTTCAAAATTGTAGTGTGGGCTACTGAAAATCCACACAAAGTTGTAAAAACCAGGACCCCAATATCCCCAAAAAATTAAGGTTTGGGCGGGAATATTCGGTCATAGCATTTTTAGACCATTTTTTTAAATTAAAATTTAACTGGAGAGCGCCTTTTGCAGTTATTGGAAGAGGATATAGTTCCGGCTATAACGGAAAATGCTCGAGAAAACCAAGATATTTGGTTCCAAATGGATGGTTGCCCCGCACAGAACAGCCGCGATGTCCGTGAATTTTTAAATAATTATTTTGAGAATAAAATCATTTTTCCGAAATTTATGATTAGCTGGCCTGCAAGGTCCCCCGATATTTCTCCCAACGATTTCTTTCTTTGGGGACATTTGCAATCAAAGATTTACTCTGGACAAACATTTCAAAACTTAGATGAACTCAAAAATCGTATACAAGCCGAATGTGATCAAATATCACAATACCAAACAGCAAATGCAAACGAGAATTTTACGAAAGATTAGACCATTGTTTAGCGGTAAATGGTGGTTTCTTCGAACATTTGCTATGATTGTTATTTCTTGTTATAATTTTATAGTTGGCAACATTGATTAAAGAAATAAATACGTATTTTAAAGGACAGTTTAAAATTATATACGAAAAAATAGTAAAATTCATAATAAAACGTATAAAGTGTGTTACAAGTTAATATAACACAAACAAATTCAGTAAACATAAAAAAGCACGTTTACTATAATTAGTATTTTCTTCATCCGCATTATAAAACATAACCTCCAAACATCCACGTGGCTAGAAGTTTAAAAAATGAGCGCAATGGAAAAAAGTTAAATGATATTTTAACAAAACTTGAAAAATTAGAAACTATCGAAACTATTATTCTAGCAACAAAGGATGAAGTCTCTAATGTTAGTCAACGCATGGATAGCCTGCAAGCGCAAAATGATGAGTTGTCAAAAACTGTGAACAACCAACAAATAACTATTGATAAACTCGAACGAGAATCAAAAAAACGCAACATAGTGTTTTATGGTATTGCTGAAGAGGAAAATAATCTCATGGAATTGGAAAATAGAGTACTAGAAATTATATGCACGATATTAAAGCTTAACACGGAATCAGAAGATATCGAATGAATCAGGAGACTAGGTACACAAAAAACAGGACCACACTAGGGCAGTTCTCAGGGGCGGATGTAGGATTTTTTGACGGGGGCGGCCCAAGAATAGAACAAAATAATTATGATAAAAGAAATATGCCGCAGGCCGCAGGCGAAATTTTTTTAATTTTAATTTTTTTGGAGGATGTGAAACTTTGTTTTACCTTTTATTTATTATAAAAATGAACTGTCGAAAATTAAATATTGCGTGATTTATGCATACGGCATTTTAACCCAGTAAAACCAAATGTAAGCTTTAAAATTTTAACCATTGAAATAAAATTCATAATAAATAAAAATAAATATTTATATATATCAAAACCACAGTCTTGTATTCGCTAGCTAAATGTTTGTAAAACGAAAACGAATTATACCAACATATTATTATAAGCTTCAGAGAGGAGTGACTCCGGATAGTCATGATGTCTGATGCGTTATATTTTTCTCTTATTTTTGTTTTATGTAGGTACCTACCTACTTTTGTTATCTTTATTTTAATATAGTGTTCTTGTTTATTTATTTTCTATACAAAAATTTATATTACTTACCTAATAAATTGTACTCATTACTTGAATTTTTTTATATTTCGACCCCCAAATCCTTGTTGTTATTACTGAGTAATTTAAAAATATCCAGCTTAGTATTTCGCGGGAGGGGGGCGGTCCCTGTGCCTCCCCTAAATCCGCGCCTGCCAGTTCTAGTATCATTTAGTTCTTTAAAGGTTAAGCAAAAAGTACTAACAAGTAGAAAGAAGCTAAAAGGTCTCGAAATAGTCATCAAAGAAGATTTAACAAGCAAAGCACAAAATGATTATAAAGAACAACTCCAACTAAGAAGAAAAGCATTAGAAGAAGGAAAAACGGTCAAATGGGCCAAAAATAAAATTATTATTGGAGATGCAAAGGATCGGACGATTAGCGAGAAAAGAAGGTTAAAATATTTATTTTATAAATATGTATGTTAATTTTATTAATACAGAAGAGTCAACAATTCTGTTTTAGTATTGTACTTTTATGTTATTTTTTGGAAATATTTTTGTTACAGAAAGCTAAAAGTCAGTTTATGTAGTTAATTTGTATAAACATAAAATACCAATAAATTATGGGTTCATTATATGTATTCAATATTTTTGAGTAGTTTTTTAAATTTAAATTACAAATTGTAGAAATAAGAAATTGACATTTTTCTTGAAAAAATAATTTACTTTGAAAATAAAAAAAATGGCTTATTTTAAAACAAATAATACATTTATGATAATAGGCCAGTAAAATTAGATACAAAAGAAAGATTTCCAGGACTTAATTCCCGGAAAGCTGGAAACCGTTTTAAAACCTTAAGTTGATGTTAAAGAAGAGTAATCTAAGTTTGCACGGTCACAGGAGGTGAGCTAAACTTTTGAGAGCAAAAAAATTACAAAATTTTTGCACTTTTTTCAGTTTTTTAGCTATTACTTTTAAACCGTGCTTCCTACCAAAAAAACTTTTATTACAAATATTAAAGAGCATTAAATTTTGCGTTGAACGATATCCATGAACGTTAAATTTGGATCAGTAGTATAGTCATAATCGCGAGTTCAAAAACGACATTCATCCATTTTTGGTTAGATATTCTTACTTCCCGACTTTTCAAGCGCCTGTCACTCTGAAACTACTATTCCAAATGAAAAACCTATCGTATAAAAGTTCTAGAGCATTAAATTCAGCATGCAGTAAATACCAGAAACTTCAAATTAAGGCAAAGTATATACTCGTATATGAGCATACATTTAAAATTGGTGCTGAATGGAATTTTCACGTGGTCGCTCGTCATAAGCTGACATATCCGAATTTCATTCAGTTTGATATGGTGACTGGAATTTTAATGCAATTTACCTGTATTAAACCAACCAAAAAACAAAATTCACCAGTATATTGAAATTTCGTAGTATAAAATAATATAATTATGGTATACTTCAATTATTTTAGCTGCTTGTTTTATGGTCTTAAATTTATGAGTTTTTTTAACAATTATTATTTTTATTTATTTTTGTCTATTTTACTGACTTGGATATGATAAAAAAATATCATACTTATCTTCAAATACTGTTGGTTTAAATTTAATGAAGAGAAAATATATTCGACTGATCTTCCATACAATTTGAAAAAGTCAGTGCAATGCTATATCTTAGTGTCATGTTTGTCGTTCTTAGTTCACTATTATAAACTTCTTTGTGAATCACGTTTGTTGGTAAGGTGTTATCTTGTTAAGTTAATAATATAATAATAATAATAAGGTGTTAATAGTGTTGTAGTTTCGGATTATTTGGGAAGATTACTCAATTTATATAACATGAACGAGGCAAAGTGTTTCATCTGTGATAGAGCTTTGTTTGAGGAGGTTTATGTTACAGTAAAGGAACGAGGTATTCTATCATTAATAAGGAGTAGCAAATTGAAAAAAGATAACAAATATCTCCAACTTAAGGGCCTTACGTCAGTCACAATTCATGATAGATGCAGGAAACTCTACTCGAGAGAAAGGAATTATGAAGCAGAACAAGGTACAAGCCATAGTCAAAAAAGGACCGACAAACCGGCATTTGATTTTAAGCGAAAATGTGTGATATGTGGGGAAGATGCTTCACCTGAGTTTGTGGCTAGAGAAGATAAAAAGCCAAAGAAAATACGAGAAACTGTGCACCATGTTGTAACACTTGAATTCAAAGATTCCCTTTTAACTGCAGCTCAAAGGAGGGAAGATGAAAATGTGCTAACACGAATTCGCCTGGAATCTGATTTAGTTGCAGCGGAGGCTAGGTACCACAAGACATGCGCTAAAAATTATTATAAGAGCTTTCAACCAAGCGCCGCCACTGCGATTGGTCGACCTCAGGATCAGGAAGTGACTTTGGCCTTTGATTATATTTGCAATTACATTGAACAGAATGAAGAGCAATGCCAATTCACTTTACCTGAAATTCTAAAGGACTTCACAGGCTATGTTCCCGGTACCAAAGCTCTGAAGACTAGATTGTTGAAAAAGTATGGGGACGATATCATTGTCACGAGTGGAGGTGGTAAAAATAAGCCACCCGTAATATGCTTTCGAAACACGGGGTATAAAATTATAACCGAAAGTTGGTATGAATCGAAGATGAACAACGAAAAAGAAGAGCGTTTGCGCATTGTGGAAGCGGCAGCTGCTATAATCCGAGAAGATATCAGATCAGCGATTTACCCAGTAGATACTTACCCCAAAGTTGATACTTTCCTCGAAAACGTTGAAGATGATATTCCAGAATCACTGAAGTTGCTCCTCAAGTTAATCCTCACCTCAGGACGTGGAAAAGAACGATCTGATCAGGTACAGGTAAACACCAAAATTACTTCCATTGCACATGCAGTAATTAGTGCTACAAGACCGCGGTCCTTCCTCTCTCCCATTCTCATAGGACTTGGCGCAACATTATATAAGAAACATGGGTCAAAAGATCTTATAGAGATGCTGTCGAGTCTTGGATTCTGTTGTTCCTACTACGATGCTAGGCTGTTCGAGGCTTCTTGTATAGAACAATCACCTCAAACTGTGTTTGAGGATTCGTTTAGCCAATTTGTATTTGACAATGCTGACGTTAACATTGACACGATCGATGGGGCCAACACTTTTCACGCCATGGGAGGACTACATTGCATAACTCCTCACACTTCAGCTCATTCAGAGACAAGAATAACGAAGTTACGAAAGGTACCGAGCGTTCAAGAAACTGGAGCATTTGAAAACATACCTCTGGTTACCTTTCAAAATACTACACCACTGGGCCTCAAGTCAATTTTCATTTACGATATTAACACGCGGAATCCAACTGATGCTGTAAAACTCTCACACAGCGACTTCATGTGGGTATATGCTAAATGGAAAGATTGTTTGAATATCCCCGGTTGGCATGGATTTATGGAGAGAATAACATCTGGAAGGCCGTATATAAAATCTCGTGCATTGTGTCTACCATTCCTTAACTCTCCCCCCGGGAACCCTGATACAATATTCTCCGTTCTGTTGAATGCAGTAGAAAGGAAAGGAAATCAGAAATGCTGCTTTATTACATTTGACCAACCGTTGTATTACAAAGCCCGAGAAATTGTGGCTTCTAGTGGATCAGATTCTCCACTATCCTCAGTAATTGTACGCCTGGGTGGATTCCATCTACTTATGTCTTTTATGGGCGCCATAGGGTATATTATGGATGGAAGTGGTTTGGAGGATGTATTAAGCACAATATATGCAAGAGCCTCTACTGAAAAACTTATGACGGGACATACATATTCCAGAGCAGTCAGAGGACACATTTTAGTTCACTTGGCTTTGGCAAAAATCGTATTGTCAAAAATGGATATTGGTGAGGAAGACAACCAAAATATATTAGATGTTTTAAATGACGTTGGGGCCCCAAATTTTTCAAGAGATATTAATGGACAATCCGTCGGTATTATTCTACAAAATTTCTCGGAGAAGTTGTTAGAGCTTGGTAAGAACGGAGCTACTGCAAAGCTGTGGGTCATGTATTTTAATATGGTGACTATTGTCAAACAATTTATTCAAGCCGAACGAAGCGGTGACTGGCATTTACACGTCCAATGTGTGCAACAAATGTTACCTTACTTCCATGCCAGTGGGCACTTCTTGTATGCCAAGTCATGTCAACTGTACCTTCAGGATATGGTCAACCTTGAATCGATGCTGCCACCTCCTGAATATCACCAATTCGTGACTCAAGGCTTATTTACAATAAGAAGGTCGGACAAGTTCTGGTCCGGCATATGGACGGATATGTGTATTGAACAGGTTGTCATGAGATCTATGAAGACCGGAAGTGGTGGCCTCAGTCATGGACGAGGTATTACTGACAGCACTTTAATGAAATGGGTTGCGTCAATGCCAGCTATCATGGAAATTTCAATGCAACTTGAAGACTTCTGTGGCGTTAAATATGCTACAACTGAGCAACATGTAGACGCCAGGTTGACAAGGGTAACGAGGGACGAAAAAGATGTTGCACAACTTCATGAATGGTTTTCTTCACATGATCCCTTCCCCACCGGAGAATTTGTTATGTCTATAAGCACAGGAGTAACAGGGGATGAGAAGATAGATTGTCATGAGGCACTTGAAAAAGGAAACCAAAGTATTGCTAATATTATTGGGGGCAACTTCAGCGATGTCAAGTTCCAACGAAAAAATCGAGTGGTACCTCTTAAAACCTTCAGTTCAAAAATTAGAATCCACAATGCGGATGTACCCGTCAACCCGGACACGTTTTTCCGGCGAATTATGTTTCTTAAAAAATCAGATGAACAGCTGAAAACTTACTTCGAGTTTGAGTTAGCCCCTTATCCACTATCCATATTCGACGAAACAGGGATGCGTAAAACTAGAAAGTCAATCTTTTATAATTTATTTTCTCCCGTGAATGATAAAGCCACTACACAGGAAACTGCATTTGTAATTGATGGTGGGTTTCTCCTGCATCGAGTGGCATGGCAGCAAAAAGAAAGATTTTCTGCTATCCTATCCAAATATGTGGATTATTTAAAGCATCACTACAAAGCTTTACAAACGACCATAATTTTCGATGGTTACCCTGATGAGGCAGCAACTAAAAGCACTAAATCAGCTGAGCGAATGAGACGCAAAAACAGGCACAATGCAGCAAATGTAATGTGCACTGAGGATATGACTGCAACCATGCCGAAAGAACAATTTCTTTCCAATGACAGAAATAAAGCACGCCTGATTTCCATGCTGCGAGGGAAGTTAGAACATGAAGGTTTCGAAGTGAGACAAGCTGTTGAAGATGCCGACACCCTTATCGTCACAACCGCTATTGAGAAGTCTGCGAAGTATGAACAAGTTACCATAATCGGAGAAGACACGGATTTGTTGATTTTACTGACTGGCCTAGCACCATTTTCTTCCAACATTTTCGTGATGAAACCTGGGAAGGGGACCTCTCAAACGACATTATATTCTCCAACAAACTTTAAGTACTCGTCCGCCGTAAAAGAACATATTTTATTCTTACATGCCTTTAGCGGATGTGATAGCACATCAGCGTTCTTTCGGCAAGGAAAGATGAAGTTTGTCAATATACTTGAGAGAAACCCCTACTTGCAAGAGGCTGTGAAAGTGTTCAAACGAGCAGACGCTACGGCTGGCGAAGTGGGATCAGCAGGCCAATAATTTCTCACTGCCATATACTCATCCAAGCGAGGTGAAAACTCTTTGGACACACTGCGCCTCGAGGCGTTCTCCAAAATCCTCTCAAAGACTGGATTCAACCTTGCCTCTCTGCCCCCTACTAACGCAGCCGCGTTTCAGCACTCTCTGCGAGTATACCACCAAGTCCAACTGTGGTATGGACGGGATTTAGATCCAGTCAGCTGGGGTTGGAAAACGTCTCGCCATGGCCTGCTTCCCGTTACCACCATAAAGGAACCAGCCCCAACTGAAATTTTAAATTCAATTGTATGCAAATGTGTGAAGGGGTGCAGAGGTGGCTGTGGTTGTCGCAAGGTTGGCATGAAATGCACGACAATTTGCTTTAACTGCAAGGGGCAATCTTGCTCAAATGCAAGCTTCGAGGAGGAAGCACTTTCATCTATAACTACCTTCTCAGACGGAGAAGATGACCCCCCTGACACCGCAGGCTACATTGAGGACAAAGACGAGGAGCTGGAAGAAAACAATCTATCAATTCTGGAAGAAGAGGGGCCATCTACAAAAAGAACGTGTTAAATTTAAATTTTTAGTTTATGTTGTAAATTTCACTATTTGTCCCCTATGATCTATAATAATTAATTTGTTTTCATTATTAAAATAAAAAGGTTTGTATAAAGCGTAACAATTTTTTTATTTTATAAGATTGCATTTGAAGTCTAGTAACCATATCAAACTGAACGAAATTCGGGTGTGAAAATTTCATTCAGCACCAATTTTAAATGCATGCTCATATACGAGTGACTTTATTTGAAGTTTCTGGTATTAACTGAATGCTGAATTTAACACTCTAGAACTTTTATCCGATAGGTTTTTCATTTGGAATAGTAGTTTCAGCGTGACAGGCGTTTGAAAACTTGGGAAGTAAGTATATCTAACCAAAAATGGATGAATGTCGTTTTTGAACTCGCGATTATGACTATACTACTGATCCAAATTTAACGTTCATGGATATCGTTCGACGCAAAATTTAATGCTCTTTAATATTTGTAATAAAAGTTTTTTTGGTAAGAAGCACGGTTTAAAAGTAATAGCTAAAAAACGGAAAAAAGTGCAAAAATTTTGTGATTTTTTTTTTCTCAAAAGTTTAGCTCACCTCCTCTGACCGTGCAAACTTAGATTACTCTTATTTAACATCAACTTAAGGTTTTAAAACGATTTCCAGCTTTCCGGGAATTAAGTCCTGGAAAAATTCTAATTTTACTGGCCTATAAGTGATAGGTAAAATGGTGGTTTAGCAGTTTTTCTTGCCAAATTTCACAGTAAATGTAAAATCTCTAACAGTCGTTATCAACTGGATGCCAAATATCCCTAACCCTTGATATAGTTACATACGGAATGACGTCACGAAGTTATCAACTGAACTTCGCTAGCGTCTGTCGCTATGAATTAGATTAGGTACCCTGATCATTGTATTAACAGGCTTTTAGTAAATACAAGTAATATTACAAAAATAAATAAGACATAAAAGCCATGATTTGCATTTTCCCAGATATAAATTGAATTTAAATTTTCACAAGCTCACAATAATTCTTACATACAAATAATGAATGAATCTTCATTTCTGTATTTCAATAGCTCTAATCCTACAGAATTAATTATAAATTACAAGAGGTAGAAGATCTTTTTCATTTCCTGGTTATATCCCCATTGTATCAACACTTAAGAAAGGTTTACCTAGCTAAGTATATCCAAGATTTAAATAATAACAATATTTTTAAAATTTTGTTGGAGTTACTTCCTGAAAAAATAAAAAACATCTGTTACTACGTGATTGGTGCTCCATGTCTCAGAAGCTTTATTTTAAAGGAATAAATTAAAAGTTTTTTTTGCTATTTTTTTTTACAAAAGATTACTCTTGTATTGTAATGAACGAAATATGTGTGGTATAGGTATATACTGTTTTTCTTTTCTTTTTATTACACCAAAAAAGTAATCATTTTATGTAATTAAAAAATTATAGCTTTGTTTATACATATATACATATCTGCATTTCTGTATTTAATATTACTACTATATAGTATATAATTAAAAGTATTATATTATTATAATTATCATATAAATACTACTACTTATTACTATTATTATTATATGTGCCAACCTATTGGTATAAAGTCTGTACACTTTGGAACGTGGAACCAATAAATATTATGTCTATTGTGTCCCATTTTAATCCGCCACTAGCGATAACTTTGAAATAGTGCGGTGAAACAAAAATGTTCCAAATTAAAAGTTAATGGTTATGAGGGGGACATCTGATGCCGTCGACCATTTCCCCCCCAGATCCCCTGGAGGGCGAGAACGGGGAGCAACTTTAAAATTTTAAATGGAAACCCCTATTTTTTATTGCAGATTCGGATAAAGCGTTAAAAAGTAGGTGAATTTTATTTGAAGTGTTTTTTGAATTTGTTGATAGATGGCGCTGCAAACGTCAAAATTTGAATTTTTGATTTGATTACTGCGTTACATAAAAATGCAATTTTTTGACTTGGTTTGCTAGTAAAGATAACCTTCATGTTAAAATAAGAGTAACCACTTTTTTCAGGCATTTTTATCTTTGTGGAAAAGTCTTTGTTCCAGATGGTAGTTTTTAGGGTGGGATGCGAGAAAGGAAACAAACGTGTCATGTTGTGAGTGAGTTTCAAGTAATTATAACAATTTATTATGATGATTTTTACAATTTAATTTGAAAAAAAAATTTAGAAAAATTGGCATTTGCCAAAAAAACGCTTTATCCGAATCTGCAATAAAAAATAGGGGTTTCCATTTAAAATTTTAAAGTTGCCCCCCGTTCCCACCCCCAGGGGGTCTGGGGGAAAAAGGTCGACGGCATCAGATGTCCCCTTCATAACCATTAACTATTTATTTGGAACATTTTTGTTTCACCGCACTATTTCAAAGTTATCGCTAGTGGCGGATTAAAATGGGACACCGTGTATCTATTTTATAATTTTATGTATTTGTTAATTATTAAAATATGAAATTCTGTTTCCCTTACTAATTTTATTGTTTTAATTACGTTTAAAAATATTACTTATAGTTTCGTTGATTATTCTTGTGAAAAATTAAAATCTCGTTCTATATTGTAACGTTCGTGGGTTTTAACACTTTTTATTTAAAAGAAAACATGTAATAATGACAACAAATAAAATAAGAAATTCTAATAATGAAAATAAAATGTTAAATTCTAAGAAACACTAAAGCTTATTAATATAAAATATTAAACACTAACAATATATGCTACATTAACTGCACACTATTATTTATTTAATTACAAGCCGATGGATATTTATTTACTACTATTATGTCCAACAATACTGCATGCTAGCTAAAGCAAAACTGACCCCTCTTGGGAAGGATCAGTGTTGCCACTCTTACCTATTGATTAAACTCAATTCAGTGACCAAAAAACTCCAGAAAAACTCTTGAACATTGATTATGACAGGGATAAAAAAAAACTAATTCACTAAACCCAATCAACATCATATATTAATATAATAAATAATAATACAAAACTAAATAATTATTCTGGTTCATCGTATATTTTTATTGGCTTTCAGCTTGCCAAGAATTGATAATCTCAAAAACTTCTTCCACATCTTCATTATTTGTTTCCAAATTTTCTTCGACATGAGATAATTCATCATGTGAAATATGGAGTAGTTTATAATATTCATGACATTTTTTTGTACCAATTAATAATATATCATCAGGAATGTCATATGTATCACAGCATGCTTGATTACGTTTCAAACCATATCTGATATGGAGTATAGCACAAAGTGTCGATAATACCATACGATTTCTTAACTTATTTTTAATAATATTCATATGGCTACATACTCTTTCAACATCGGCATTAGAATGAGGAAGAGTTAAAGTTATTTTGACTATTTTCAGTGAATTATTGAAAGGATTTTCACCCTCAGCATCCCTGTATATGTTCACTTCCGACCAAAAAGCGGTGGTAGATTCTTTTTCTGATCATTGAACAAGAGTAATTTTTTTCCATTCGTTTTCAATATTTGTTATAATTGAAGGATTATCCGGAAAGAACTGTTCAGATAACTTGGTGATGCTTTTTTATTCACGGTTTTTAAAGTTTCTTCAATACTAAGTAAAGAAGTTTCCGTTAAAAGGTCTAAATTCGATGGCAATCTTTTTCTTATTTCACAAATAAATTTGGTGATAAATGAAATGCAACGTTTTCTAATTTCAGCTTCAAAACTTGCTTCCAGATTCAAGGATTTGCATAATGTTTCAAATTCATATCCAAAATAAGAGTTAGGGTCACGGTAGTCTTCCACGGTATCTTTAAATACATTAAATTTATTTAAGTGCATAGGATTTATAATTTTATGAACTAAAGACTTTAATAAAAATAACAAACTTTCCATAAATTTAGTAGGATCCGCGCTTTCTGATTCAAATAATTTATTTACTTTTTGAATATCGTTTAGTATAGGATAAAGAAATATTAAATAAAGTTTATTGTGCATATCGTTATATATTGAATATAACATTTCTGCTGTATAGCAATTTTCTTTCATTCGGGCTACACTAAAATGTGTTTTTAACTCTATCCATTGAGACAATATTTGTTTTACAGCTGGTTCAATAGAGATCCATCAGGTTTCAGACATTTTTTTTTAAATTTTATTGGTTCTTTTTCATTAATTAAAGTATACAGTTGATTGTATGCAAACTGACGCTTAGAAGACATTGCGAACCAATTATATGTTTCCCGAATTAAAAAATCAAGAACACGAGGAAGTGTATTTTCAGTGGCCTGTGATACTGCTAACTGTATAGAATGGCACACATTTCACTAAAACGAGTGTTGGTAATTCCCTTTTCAAAATTTCATAAACACCGTTATTTTTACCAATCATAACAGACGCATTATCGGTTCCTATTCCTTTTAATTTATTAATATCTAGGCCTAGTTTACTTAAAAAAGCTTTTCATGTGTTAACTTTATCAGTTGCAGCCCCCGAAACAATTTCTACTAATCCTAAGAAAGTTATAACTACTTTATTTTTGTTCTCACTATAGTAACGTATTACAACACCGAGGTATTTTTTTACAGTAATATCTGTTGATTCGTCTATGATTAAACTGAATTCACTATTACTGACATCATTTATCAGTTCTTTTAAAAAGTAGGGACCAATAACGTTTTTAATTATATATGTACACTTGGTACGATGTAGTTTATAATATATATATATATATATATATATATATATATACATCTCACTATCAACAGAGCGTCCGTTCAAAAAACCTGAATAGAGCGTCCGGTTGGTGTATATTCCCAATTCATAATCATTGAAGCGTCCGTTCAAACTATCATCTTTGAAGCGTCCGAAATATACGGATTATTACAATTCATCGATTATCAAGCGTCCGACAGTGTTGCCGCGACTGAACCATGTTACTTCGCGCGTTATATTGGGGATTTGAAATGAAAAGACGGAATTATTATCGGCAAGTTGAATAAATATGACAAAGTTATATGTGGGATTTTGTTTTCAGATGGTACATTGATTGATTATTTAGCCTATATTTTATGTTAGATTTCTATGCTTATAACTAAGTATAACAAAAATATAGTGAAAATCGGTCAAATTGTCTGTGATCTGATAGTTAATTATTTAAATGAAAATTGGCAACAAATGCATTATATTTCAATAATTACTAAATTCACAAATTTGTTGACAACACTATTGATTAAGTTTAAAATTAGAATATAATACTACTTAATGCAATTTATAAATAATTTTTGTTCAAAATTTATTACTTCTGGTTAGGAAATAGTGATTTACCCAGTTATTTTGGTATGGAAAGCTCAAACCGAAAGTAGTAAATATTTTGATGTCAATGTTTGTAACGTTAACTACATAAGAGCTATTTATTCTTCCGAATAAATTTGTTTGCTACTTATCGAAATCTTGTTAAGTAGCAATTTGAAAAAAATAAATGTTTAATAATAATAAAAAATTGCTATAAGCTTTATAGGTAAAAATGTGAAACAGAAATTTTATTTGGAAGATAAATAATGCTCGACACGACTGTAATTTACCTAATTAAAATCTACTACTCATTATACAGAAAAATAGTAGAAAATTAATCAAATGACATTAGGACATTACAGTACCTATATCAAGCAATATTTATTGGGTTTTAAAAAATAGGTAAATATTATTTTCTTACTTTCGTTTGGTTTATAGACAATTTATTTCTCAAATTTGTCCTAGGAAATGAATTTAATTACTTCATGTAATGGTTTTTATTTTTATTTTACTATTTAAAAAAAAAAAATGTACACATGTACAATCGGACAAATGGTCGAGATTCTATATTATTAACCCCCACCCCCTAATGGTCCGATCAAATTAATACATAACTTAAAATCTAAGTCTGGTAAAAAAAATCTGCATGCAAAATTTCATGAGGATTCGGCAAACGGTGTAGATCTTGATGTTTATAATATAATTTATGACCCGATTAAAAAAATCTTTTTTTATTTAATGCACGCGAAGCACGCCGACACTTCCAGTTTAGAAGAAGAAGAACACGTTTTTGCCTCCTAGGGAGCAAAAGCGTGGTTTGATCCCTTTAGTTTAAACAGGGAGTAACGGCGTGCTTTGCGTTCACGTGTGATGAAAAAAAAGTTTGTTATAAGTATATAAGTTCTTGATAAGCAGAACCACGTAGTCGAAACGAAAACTACGTACTTTGATATTTTGCTTCATCCTCCAATATCAAGAGAACACGAACACTTCTAACATAACATTTGAAAACATACGTTTCGGTGTTGCCAGTTTGAGGACGCTCGGTGGGCGATAGATTGGATAAAAGTATACTTATACGCCTAGCGCAGCAGCGCCACAAGTGAGCGTTCGGCTGAACTAAAAGTATACGGCAAATGATAATTCACTATCAATTCGGCGTCCACCAAAATTTTTAGATATGACTACTAGATGGTACTAGGAGCCAATTTAACATGGTGACCAATCGAGCGTCCATATATGGACGCTTCATTGGAGCCGGACGCTCGGTTGATGGAAAATTGTCAATATAAGGACGCTTCAATGATAGTAAGTTGTATATATATATATATATATATATATATATATATATATATATATATATATATATATATATATATATATATATATATATATATATATATATATATTTATAATATATAGTTTATAATTGGCATTTTTACTGTCTTTGTATGATGATACACATACATTATTTAAGTTATCCACTGTCCGAATTGAAGAGTGACATGATATGTAAAGTACCAGTTTAGCTTGGGCCCTATTTAAATTAATTACTTCTGATTTTTCAAAACGTGTGAAAGGTAATCTCTGTTGTCAATTTTTCAGCTGCCTTATGTTTTTCACGTTCAGCATGTCGTTGCAAATCAATTAATTTTGGATTGAGTAGGCATTTGCAATACTTGCAATACGCTTTATCGTCACTATCACACTTTTGAAGCCAATCTTTAAGTTGTGGTAATTTTTCCCAGGCTTTGATATATTTCTGTTTATGTTGCGGTTTCGGCATTGCAGTGTTTTTCTTCTATAATAGAATAGAATAATCGAAATTTGTTTAAAATATACCTCAAGTGTATCAATTTACATAGTATATAACTTACCTAATTGATTATTAAATAGTTTTCTTCAAAACAGTAGAAGACAGTGATCTGTAGAAGACTACATTATAACCAACAATTATTAAAACCAGTCACCTGTCACATGGTCACAACAGCACCAGACAGCTGGGCAGCTTGCTGCGTGAAAACGAAAAAGAAAGAAGAAGAAGAAGAAAGATAACTTCCTCTTATAGTTTCATTTCAGTCATTCTCACTGATATTATCATCTTTCTATCTTTGTTTCTTTCATGAAGGTAAACGCAAATCCACTACACACTACTCTAATTCTTACATTGCATATCATTGGACGTAGAAAAGAAACCAGTGACTATCAAACCAGCATTACAATAAATTTAATCAAATTTACAAAAAATATTAAAAAACGCCAAAAATAACGCTAAACATATTTTAAAAACTCCAGATTTTGTCGATGCCTCAATAACAAAAATAAAACTCTTTTTAATAGTTGAAAACTCCAGATTTAGCGTTAAAAACTCCAAAGTGGCAACACTGAGAAGGATGAGCGTATCTTCACAAATTCTTAGAATAATTGTTCTCGTCCGTTCCTGGAACGGGTGCCGGCATAAAGATAGGAGAGCTAAGCTCCGCCCCGCCCACGTGCTCGTCACACTATCTATTTTTATTTATCAAAGACGAATACAAAATTCAGCCCATTCAAATTTAACGAGTTTCTCACCATGGTAATCAATAAATTCTAATAAGTACTGATTTTAAAAAGGTACAATGTTATAAACGTCAAATAGAAACAACAAATGGAAATGCCTTGTTTGTTTTAATAATTCCATGGCCTCAGTGATTTTTGTAAAAATACAATTCTTTAAAATGTTGATTATTACGGTGCTGGAATTTCAAAATTTGAAAATAAAAATATATTCGGATTCAGTATTTTTTCTCTCTACAAAAAACCTATAAGAACTTTAACTCTAAAATAATTAGGGGAGCAAATAAATGCACATTCAAAAATTAACATTGTAATCGCTATATATATATATATATATATATATATATATATATATATATATATATATATATATATATATAAATAAATAAATTGTCAATAGATTTAACGCTTCTACCATCCGCCAGATTTGCCTCAAATCTTAAAAAACTATTAATTAATAAACACATTTCATTTATCTAGTTTGATTATATTTTGTTCTGCGTCTTATTTTTTGCTTAAATTTAACCTTGTACCTTAAAATTTAACTTAGCTTGTAAATTGACCTAATTAATATTTTATTGTTGCTTTGTATTATCATTTACTGTTAAATCATCGATATTTTGATATTTCTATTGTATATTTGATGTAAAAGTTAGATGGAAGAGCAGCCTCTGGCTGAAATCTTTGCCGAATAAAATTATATTATTATTATTACCATAATGTTTATAAAATTCACGTAAATTTACTGTATTTTGCGCAGCATTTCTCAAGCCAACGCGTCTATGTAATTTTATATCAGCAAGTACATTATTGCTATATTGTTGCCTCCAGGCACCAAGGATAATATTTCAATTCGGTCAACATATTAATTATGGCAGTACCGCTTATTATCATTTAGAATTAAGATCTTCTCCTATTTGATAATAGTATATTACGTAACGAGAGCAGTAAGAAGCATATTACGAACGAGTGAAAAAATTACGCAAGAGCCGCGCAGCGGCGAGTTCGTAATTTCACGAGGTTGTAATTGCTTTACAGATCGAGTTATGTACTATACTTTATCTACGACCATTATTGTGCAATCAATTTTTTAAATCATTATAGTATAGATATGTATTTTCTTAGAACTACTAGAATTGAACGGAAAAATTAAATTGTATTATTTTAGGACATTTATTAACTTACGTAATACAACGATTAATTTGGTTATCGACTGTAGGAATAATGGAAAAAACAACTATTTGGCAGGCAGTCTGTAAATAAATGAGTTATTCGCTTATTTTGTATATTTGCTTGACGTTTCGACCTTATTTAAGTCATCCTCAGAAGCTGATACAGTGTAGGCACTTGAATGTTGTGATGTAATAAAGAATATTTTAAAAACTATAAAAAAACATAATTATAGTATTATATACATAAACACCGTGAACAAAAGATTTAACTCTACCTTTTTGCTTGCATAGCTTTTAACTGTCACTTGAATGAAAATGGATGCCATATTGTTTTAAACTGCAGCGTTGCCAATAGTGTGGAACAAAAATAACTAGCAACTAACCAATAAATGATTAAATTGGGACTAATTAAACAAAAACAAGAACAACTAAAACTTATTTTACAGAATATTTCATGCTTTCTTCTTCAGGGCACTGCTTTAATTGAATACTAATTACTATGTCTTGCCAACATAATATCTATAAATCAAAAATTCCCTAACTGTGCGATCGCACGATATTACGCACAGCTGTGCGTAGTGTGAAGCTTACACAGTATGTGGGCTGTGCGCTGTTGCTCATTTACACTAGTGGTCGTAGATAAAATTATGTAAACAAACACAAGCTTTAATAATTGAATCCACATGTTGTGGCTCAGCATTTCTTACTCGTTGAAATATTCGAAAATGAGAAATCATGATTTCAAAAGTATTTTCGAATAAACGGTCTTGCGCGCGAGAGTAGATAATTCATAATTTTTCCTCACTAGACAAAAAAATGTGTTCCTCCATAAGGTCGCAAAATGTTGATGTGACGTGGAAAAGCACCGCCATCGACTATTAAATATGGAAATTTTTCTGTTGTGCTTGGTAATTCTATTTCTTTGGGAAGTTACTAAATGTTAATTTGCCCAGAGATGACGAACGTAATATTACTTGACCTAGGCACCTAGGTACATCGATGTACGTAAATACATAATTTGAGTCGCACAATGCAAATAAAAAAATACTTGTGATTGAAATATTGCGACTTAGAGTTCGATGGTGCTTGTATATTTACATGCTTGCCGTTGGCGCCGATGCAATAATTGTTCATATTAAAAACTTCGGTAAATTGTATGTTACGATCGTTACAACACGAGAACTGACAGCTTAGAATGATAAAAAGAGAAAACTGACTCTCGTTTTAGATAAAACGTAAAACCAGCATATGCTCGTAGATTGAAGTTTGCAAACTTCCAAGCTAAAACCAAAACTACAGATTTATAAACATGTACATAACGAAATGTTGTTCAAGCTCATTAAAACCAAACGGAAAACATAAATTTCGATTTATTAATGTACGTTAAGAGAAATTTCGCAGGTAAAATAGATATTGTTGTTTATAAATGAAATAAGGTTTATGTAATTGAAATGTTTGTCAATTATGTATATGAATTAACCTTGCACTATTTTAAAATTTTTTATCTAACCTATCTTAAATACCTACCTTATCCAGATAATTATTATGAATATAACAATATAATAATTTTTTGATGTAAAATTAATTACCTCTAATTTAGGTAGTACTTGAAATATTTTATTCAGTTTTAACAATGATTCATAGAAGTTTTGTTATTTTTTCAGTGTTGCTGATCTTTTTCGTCGAAATATATGACAATACTCAGGTATTTAAGTACAAATCACTTATTTTTATTTATCACTACATTTTCTATAACAGATGTACTTATTTTATTGATACTTAACAAAATATTTACGAATTAGTTTTTGGGAAGTAAGTACCTACATTCGAAGGTCCGTTAAATACGAATTACGTATTTTTGAACTAATTTGTGTGCCCGGGTGTGTAGGTGGCTGTATCTGTGAGCATGAATGGGGGGGCTCGCCCTAGCTCAGCGGTAAAACGCTAGCTTCACACCACTGGGGTCCGGGGTTCGCGTCCTAGGCCTGCCAAGTGTGTAGTGGCGAGTCGGCAGGTTTTCTCCGGTTTCCCCTGCCTAGGTACACTATACAATACACACGTCGCGGCTCCGGCCACCCACAGGATAACTATAATAATAGTAATCCTTCGACACCTCTCTGCGGCTGCAAGCTCCTTGCACAGCTGAAGTGTCACTCGGGTGGTATCGGAGGGCATTGACAATACAATACGCAGTACTAACTTTCAACACATACAGATAGGGTTACACTACACTTACACACACGCACTCTGAAGAGGGGACATACCTGTCCCCTATAGCGGAGCACACATGGTAGTTTAGTTTAGTTTGAGCATGAATATGGTAGTATAATTCAATAAAATACACTTTCGAAGTAATAAGGGTGTAAGTTTGACGCCTTAGTAAACTTAGCCACCTAGACGTTGGCATCATTGACGTAAAGGTGGCTGAGAAATACCCTAGAAAACAACAGGGCGCGAGTAGCGGATATTTGGTGGTTAACTGTCATTTTATGTAAAACTGTTAGAATAGAACATTTAGAACGAAACACCGACAATTGTGTTGATTCAGGTGCGGTATTTGAAATAATATTACTTTATAAGTTTGTAAGTGTCATTTTGATTATTTGTGGGTTTAATTACAGTTATTACTTTCTGCAACTACACGTGTTGGTTATTTCTCTACCATTCCTTGATTTTATTAAGTCTCTGAATTCGAGACTTATAAGGGTTTTAAATATTTACCATTAAAAAAATTCGTATTTTCTGCTCCCAATTGATAAAATAAACACACAGGTTCTTCTGGTTGTTCCACTTAATAATTAAATTTTTAAAGACAATGAACTAATGAACACTCAAAAAACTTTATTTACACTGATTGACTAATGAACGGTTCATTTTGTGTGTGAGTGTGAGGGAGGATATGGGTGAGTGTAGGCATGCAAGTGTTACTATTACTTATTACGAAATAAATTTTTATATCCCAAACTTTGCATATAATAATAATAATAATAATATGTAATATAGTCTTAAATCCAGTCAAGATTGGTAACAAACCATTATCCGGAAATACAATAAAATATATAATACAAAAATAATTATTATACCTATGCGCACTTTTACAATTTATTATTCATCAGTAAATGTTCATTATTATAAATAGGTACACACAAAACACAATTATAAAATAAATAATTAATTAGAAACGTGTCACAAAAAACCCTGTATATCACTCATCTACAGTGTGTCTGAAAAAGTGGTCACACCCATTTACCTCGCTTAAGAGTACGTTTGCCTGTCAGCGCCAATTGATTTGTACCGGTCTTACGTAGAACTACTTCCAAAAAGAAACAAATATTCCTAATAGATGGCCTAACACTCGAACACTGCATCATAGCACTGTTTGACAAGGGGAACAGGGGAGGTGATTCATAGTAAACATACCGCTATTTTGCTTATCTCACTATCTGATCTCTGATCTGCTCGACTGGTTGGACTGTGTGAAGAAATTTTGCCGAAATGCGGAGACTGCTAACTTTTACACTTTTAGTCCGCATCGTATTATTTGTTCTTATCTTTATTCAAAAATTTAGAATAAGAACTTTGTATATCTTTATTCGTTCACGTAATTTTTAAGTTGAATTTCAACAAAAGAATGATTATAAACAAATAACATTTTAATGTAAATGTATATAAATAATTTTTCTTCGTATACAGGTGTTTACTAAATTTGTCTCAATCGATTATGTAATTTGTTATTAGAATTTAAAAAAAATGATAAATACAAATATTGTAGCGCCAAAAAGTACTTTATTTTCAATCTTTTGAATAAGGAATATATAGGTAGTGAAATATATTTTCAATCAGAATTTTCGCAATTTTACTACAGTAGCAGATCAGAATTTTTTGCATAGTGTATTGAATTCGGTTTTTATTTGAAGTACTTTTTGGACGCTGCAATGTTTGTGGTTACCATTTCTTATTATTTCTAATAACAAATGAGATAATCGAGTGAGATAAATATTAAAATTTTTGTGTTATGCTTTTATTATAAACAAACGACATGATGATAAAGAGTAAACTTGAGTGGTTGAGTGCCATGCACTTTTATGCAATGCAATGGTGACTTCAACATGATACTTTGTACCTGTTTATCTGTTAGGGTTAATTGCATCTTTAATACTATAAGAGGCTTACAGTAATTACAGTTAGTTTAGTTTTGAATTTTAGCCATTATATCATAGTCATAGTACCGATTAATTTGGTAAGCAGAAATTTATGCAAAATATACAAGGGTAATACCCCAAGAGGGGTATTTCTAAGAAATTATTTAGTCGTATACACGGCAACAGTTTCACGTTCACGACACGTATAGTTACATTTCCGAAGGCCTGAATCGTGCATTGTCAGTCACACTTCATCCCATGTGTAGGTTCTATTTTTAGTTTCTATGTTTTTTTTTCAATTGTTGAAACGTATAAATATAATTAATACTTTTATCTACGACTGTTGTTAAAAGTGGACCTTTTAACGGTTGCTTAGCAAGTTAAAAGTGTTACTTTATGGCACAGTGTTAAAAGTAACATAGCAACGTGTTAAAAGTTATTTTATTTATACTTTTAACACGTTGCTAACGATTTGTATCAATAAATCAACAAATATAATATTACCTGTCGAAATATCATTCTTCAATTTTTAGTTTACACTAAGAAGGTCGTAGATAAAATATTGTATGATATAAGTATGTGTTAAAAGTGATTTTGTCATTCGTGGGGTTTCTTCCCCACTCATTCATAAAATATCACTTTTAACATTTATATCATAAATAACTATTATGACATCATCATGATAAGAATAGATACATGAATACAATAGTATTTTGTGTACCTAGGAAGGGAAGCGTGCTATTACTCCCGCGGGCGAAGCGGCGACCCGAGTCGAAGGCGAGTCCGAGCGAGGGCGAAGCGGCGACCCGAGTCGAAGGCGAGTCCGAGCGAGGGCGCCGGCTTCGCTCAAGGGAGTAATAGCTATTACTCCCGCGGCCAAAGCGGCGGCCCGAGCGAGGGCGCCGGCTTCGCCCAAGGGAGGAATAGCCTTCCCTCCCGTGGGACTCACAATATTTTACGTCACGAGGGTTGTATATCAGGCAGGCAACAGGCAACATTCAAACCACCAGCCCTATGAATATTACAATTACGAACTGCCCGAACATGCAGTTTATTGTTCAGAAATAAAAGATTTATATACCTAATAATTTTTTAATTAAAAAATTTTTGTTTGAATTTTTTGTTAGTTTTTGAATTTTTCTATAATTTTTAATTTATAAAGTCTCGAAATCACCTTTCTTGCAAGCGGGAGGAAAACACTGTTTCCGCCCTCCCTAGTACCTGATGAAGTAAATATTATAAAGAATGATTTATTTCGTCATGTGTTATACGATCGAATACTAGCACACGACATCCCGCTTGCTTACCTATGAAAAGTTCATACTCAAAAATTTTGACCTAGTACTAAAACCTCTCCTTATGGAATATGAGGCGGGAGGTAAAAGTTTTTTGAAAGTATGAAAACAAATTTAGAAACATTGAAATATGCGATATTCGGTGTATTGTTTAGAAACAATAATGGACCAATAATTAGCCAATAGGGAGCGTGGAGATTAACCCTTCCGTAATTAGCAATGTGTACCGTTAATTTTAAGCAGTGTTATATTTTATTAGAAATTCAAAATTCTATCTGTTTTGTGTTTCCTAACAGTGTAGACGTGAATATTGAGTGTGGTTTTTATTAAAGAATATTTTCTATTTTATTTCACTTGTGTTTGTACAATATTTGAACAATTACATTATGGGTAAAATAAGTGAAATTCAAGCGTTTCGAAGTCGAAGTCAGAAACAACGCTTTTCTTTATCTGAATTCAGGTATGTTTATGTTTTCTTGGATTTTTTTTGAAATAAAAGTAAAATAAATAACATTTTACCATCAATATGTGTAGTAGTTTTGAATAAAAAGATCGAGTGACACTTACTTCAGCAAATTTAAATTGATTAAATCTTATTTGCATTCTACTATCAAAAAGGATAGCTTACATTCAGATTGAAAACTATACGGTATCAAAAATTAATACAGATGAAGTTAAAAAAATTTGCTTATATGAAAGCGCTAAATATTTTAATATTGTTCTGTATTAGTTTCAGAATTTTGTATTATACATATTCTGTTATATATAAAAAACATTGTTTGTTATAATATATTTCAGAAATATGAATAACACAAACAGCTGTGGTTATATTCTGATTCATTTCAAATTTGCCACGGTTCATGCCCGCCCATGCTGCATGCTGCATTACCGATCCGATGTGGTGGACATCTGTGTAAGAAAGGGAGAACTATTTGTCGACAAATTTTGCTACTCAAGACAAATATTTTACTTTATTTTTTGTCATCATTTTCTCAAAAACTAGTGCATCAATCCAGATGAAATTTTACATTTGTGACACATTGTACATACTTTACTCGATGAGATAAAATTTAACTTGTTTTTTTATCCAGTTGGCAAAATAAAAATTATAATTTCTTCAACAACAACATATAATGAATCAAAATATATTCATCGAGAAAACAAAAAAATATGCTTTATAAATATGTATATTATGGGGGTATATTGTTTCAAAGAAATGAGAAAATGATGACAAAAAAATGTCATTATTGCGTATACTTTCCGCCATACAGCAACGCACTCTTAATATTTATTAGTCCGGCAGCCGTAAGCCAAACCTTGTTTTGTTCTGTTCAGTTTTTTTTATTGTTAAATTATTTGCTCTAGGTATAAGGAATAAAAAATACCGGGTACCTTTGGGCATCTTGTTTTATTCAAGATGGCGTCTCCCGCTATATGTAAATTATATGATCGTGGTCGATATATAATAAAAAAAATCTTTTATTTTAACAGACGTGTTTTATTAGTTACACCTTTGAGTTTACACAGAAGAATCATGATATTTCATTGTCTTACTCATATTTATAGCAAAGTTTATCTTAAAGGACTCTTGTTACAGCGTGAGACTCTGTTAGAGAGTTCCTTGCTATTTGTTATGTCATCATCTAGTAAGGATACATAATACCTCCCCTTGTAGATGATGGCTAAGAAATAGGGGATGGAGAAGAAACCTGATGTTCTGTATTATTAGTTGAAATAGGAAATTGAATAGTTTTTGTTTCATCAGATGTCTTTCCCTTAAATATTTTTATCTTATATTTATTTATTAATTTATAACATATTAAAATTAGAATAAAGGGTTACCATTTACAATAATTATTATTTAATTGAACTTAATTCTACAGATTCCTTATTATTACTGGGGGTTTTTTTAAATTTATTTTACAACAGGTGAAAAACTTAGTTCTAAACTTATATAATAGGACAAGACATATTATTACTAAGAATAAGAAACTATAAATAATATAGAAATGATGATTGTTATCTTAATTTTGTTTATTTGATTTATGAATTTTTAATTTATTAATTTGATTTTCTATATTTTCGTAAATTATATTCATTAATATGAGTTTTACCGAGTTCTAATAATTTATATCCATTGTTCTCGGGAATATCTTGGAGAAATTGACCTTGGGATAGGAATATGAATTTGTAACAAATCATGTTTTTAATTTGTCAATTTTTACTTTCCTTTTATGAATTTTTCCTTTTACTTCAATAGTATGGTTTTTATCATTGTAGTTATCAATTTTTACCTTTTCGAATAGTGGTTTTTTGAATTTTGTTATCAATCTAGGATTTTGTTTGAGAAATGCATGAGTGGCGTTTTTAAATTTTGTATGGGTAGTATTTGGTTTAAAGCATTTTAATTTTTCGTTGACAATTTTATTTCGTAATTTGTCATGTTCATTTTGCTTATTTTTCAAAAATATTTCTATCTGTTGTTCGTCTGTTGAGGTCATTCTTGGTCGCATGTGTGAGTAATCTCTACCGTATAGTATTTCATTTGGTGTTAGTTTCGTGGTAGAATGTATACTGTCATTGTACGCTAATATAGTTATTGTCAAGATTTCATCTAACTTTTTATTTGGATATTTTTGAAATAATATTCGCAAATGTTCTATTAGGGTAGAATGTAGTCTTTCTATTGCGTTTGACTTTGGATTACCGACAGATGTAATATGTAAATTTATTTGATTATTATGGCAAAATGTTTTGAACGCTAAATTATCAAATTCCTTTCCTGAGTCACAAATGATTGTTTGTGGTTGTAATCTCTCTCAAATAAAATTTGAAACTATATTAATCACGTTATTACTGGTTTTATTTTTTATAAAATATATTTGAGCATATTTTGAAAATTGATCAAATATTGTTAAATAATATTTTGAGTCAAGGGTTAATAAATCTAAATTTATAATTTCAAAGGGTCGTTGAGGGGTTGGTGTAAGATGGTATTCTAATTTCGGGAGTTGTCTGTCATATTTACATTTTTTACAAATTTCACATTTGTTTATGAATGTCGTTATAGTTTCTAACATTTTTGGCCAATAATATTTTGTTTTTAGTTTATTATAAGTTTCTAATATGCCGCGGTGGTTAGTCTTGCCGTGGTGGTATTTGAATATTGTTTCGTATTGTTCATTCTCGTTTTCTATGTCTTCAACTTGTTGATTAACTCTTATTAAATTTATTGTTCCAAATTCAAACTTTTCTTGTATTATTTTATTTAAGATATTAGCAATGTCGTCTGTGCAGATACAATAATATCGTATTTTAGGTACTATATAATTTTGAATAAATTCAAACATTTGTGTTTCTTTATTTTCTGGCTCTAATGAAAGTATCATTCTTAATTTTTTACGATCAAATAGTCTTTTTATTTCTACATTGTTTTCTTCGTCTTCTTGAATTATTATTTGATTGTCAGCTACATTAATTCGATTCTCTAAAAATTTTAAACCATTTATAGGTGCTTCTGGCGAGGAATGAACAGTATTGTTTGTGGAATTTTCTAACCATCTTTCTATATCTTCGGCGTTATTTAATAAACTCTCTACTGAATCATTTGAATGATTTTTAAGAAAATTATCGATTTCCTGTGCATTTGCGAAGTTTTGTGGAAGTTCGTAAATATTAATTTGAATATTTGTGTCTTTAAAAATATTATTTAATAATTGAAGTAATTTCGATTTTTCTAAATTATCTAGCCCGCATGATAGATATGGCATATTAATTTCGAATAAGTCGTTTTTGATTAAGTAATCTCTCAAAGTAATAAGGCAAAGTTTTAGTTGTTTTAAATTGACATCTTCTTTATAGGTGTCTTTTGTATACAAATGTATGATTACTTTGTTTTCAAAATTTTGAATTATCATGTTTTGATTTTTATAATTATTCTCGCAGTATTTTTTACTTGTAAATTGTTCATCTATTTGTAAGGCTAATCCTTTACCAAAGCGATTATCTTTAGAAATGCAATGACAAAATATATCTGTTTCGGTTACATCTCCAATTACATAATTAATTTTGAAAGGTTCTCTTATTCGTGATAAGTAATCTGCAATTTTGTTTGTTTTTCCGGTTAAATACTCTACTTCAAAATTGTATTCGTTAAGCTCAATTTTCCATCTCATGAGTTTTTGGTTTCCGTTTTTCATATTGAATAACCAAATTAAAGGTCTATGATCCGTTCGAATGATAAATTTTCTGCCGTATAGATAGGGTTTAAAATTTTGTACTGACCAAACGATGGATTTCAATTCTTTTTCTACTGTAGAGTAGTTTTGTTCTTGACTGTTAAAAGTTTTAGAAGCGTATGCTAAAGGTTTTTCTACGTTATCTTGTACTTGCGAGAGTACTGAACCCATGGCGAAATTTGATGCGTCAGTTGTTAAGATAAACTGTTTAGAAAAGTCAGGGAAGCTGAGTATGGGAGGATTACTAATTAATTCTTTTGATTTCTGAAATGCATCTTGATAATCTTTATTTGTGATATCAATTGTTTTATTTTTCTTAAGACATTCGGTAAAAGGTTTTGTTAATTTTGAGAAATTAGGAATAAAGCGTCTATACCACGATAATTTTCCTAAGAATGATTTAATTTCCTTTTGTGTTTTCGGAATTGTAATTTTATTAATTGCTTCTATTTTTTTGGAATTTGGTTTCAGACCTTGTTCTGATATTACAAATCCTAAATATTCTATTTCTGTTTTCATAAATTCACTTTTATCGATTTGTATTTGTAAATTTGCATTTTAAAGTTTTTCGAAAACGAGTTCTAGATTTAGTAAATGTTCTTCTTCCGTTTTGCTAAGAATAATGATGTCGTCCATGTAGACGAGACAAATTTTGTTTATTAAATCACCTAAAACTTCATTCATCATTCTTTGAAATGTCGCGGGTGCATTAATTAAACCAAACGGCATTCTGACGAATTCATAATGGCCTGAAGGGGTACTAAAAGCTGTTTTCTCTATATCATTTTCTTCTACCGAAATTTGATGAAAACCCGAATGTAGGTCAAGGGCTGTAAAATATTTGGGTTTGCCGATTTTGTCCAATAATGTATCAATGTTTGGAAGGGGATATTTATCTTCTCTAGTATTTGAATTTACTTTCCTAAAATCTATTACAAGGCGTGTTTTTCGTTTTCCTAATGCGTCAGCTTTCTTTGGAACGATCCAAATGGGAGAATTGTAAGGACTATTTGATTTTCTTACTACACCGGTTTTTAGTAGATTTTGTACGTGTTCTTCAATGTCATTCTCATATATCTGTGGAAGTCTGTAGTTTTTCGTATGTATAGGAGTATTGTCTTTAGTCAAAATTTTGTGTTTAGTATAAACATATATATATATATATATATATATATATATATATATATATATATATATATATAGTACATGATAAATTTTCACCTTCTTTTGGGAAGAGTTGTGGATACTGTTCTAATAGTTTGTTAATTTTTTGTTTTTGAAATTGATTTAAATGTTCTGAACGAAAATTTAATTTGCAAAAGTTTAATTCAGTCATTAGGACGAATGAAAATTCTATATTTTTTATTGTAATTTTTTTTTAGCAAAATCTATTTTACATTTCAAATCTTTTAGTATGTTTATACCAAATAATAAATCGCAATCTTTATTGAATGTATGGATGAAAAATTTATGGGGTTGGTCAAAGATTTTTAAGGTTACGGAATTTTTACAATGTACTTTTGAATTTGCTGTTTTAAACGTTAAATTCTCACTTACGATTTTTGATTTGTATAATATTGCTGTATTTTCACTTATAAGATTTACATCTGATCCTGAATCTATTAATACTTTGTAATTTGATAACTTGATGACAGGAATTTTGTTGGTAATTGACGTCATAACTTTGTTTCTTTGTCTGGAGGCTCTATGAACTCTAAAAAATGATTTTTGTTTGAATCATCGTTTACAAAATCTGGATTTTCATCAAGGTTTAGGTTTTCCTGGGAAGATGTTTCGAGATTTTTAGGTTCATATTCAAAATTTTGTTGTAAATAATTTTGTTTTATTGTTTGTGTACTCATTGGGATTGTACTTTTTGTTATTCCCGACATAGGTTGTGGTTTAAATTGTTGTCTAGTTCTGACAGCATTGTAGGCGTTTTGCTTGGATGCGAAAGCGGTGTTTGGTTTGTTAGAATTTTGCTGAATATTTATAGGTTTTGAGGGAAATTGTTGTGCAGGGAATTTTTGTGGAGGTATATGAAATAATTTTTGTGATTGTTGAGGGATATCTGATCTTAACAATGGACTTTTAGAAGTTTGGAGTGCATAGTTATAATCATTTGTTAATAGATTTTCACACATTTCTAATGTAGTGGGATTGTTGTTAATGAAAGATCCTCTTACGTGAGTAGGTAGTAATGTAAGGAAATGTCTTACGACTAATTCTTGTATTTCATTTATTAATATAGTTTTCTGAGCGGTATGATATTTTAATAAATAAACTTTTGATTTGTACTTTGCAAAATCATTTTTGAATTGTATTAAAGTTTCGTGAATTTTATTCGTGTTTTTAACATTTAATATTTTTAATAAAATGATTTCTTTAGTAAGTTTGTCTTCAAAATTTTCTGATAAATATTTATTTAAATCAGACCAATTTTTGAAAGTGTTCTCATTGATTAGATTTATAGCTTTGTCTGTTAATTTACTCAAAACTAGTGAGAACGCGTATTTCTTTTGTAACTCGTCAAGAGTTGTTGAATTTAAAATTTCGTAGAATAGATCTACTTGAATTATGAAATTTGGTAATCTATTTGCATCACCATTATATTCAGGAATGACACTAGCAAGATTTTTGATCTCTGAATAAGTAGCGGTCATTTTGGTTTCTGAATTATTTGTTGTATTCGTATTAAGAATCTGGGGAATATTTAACCTACTTGGCGTTAAAGAAATATTCCTTACTAAAGTACTTATGTAATCAAGTACTTCACTTGTATCAGATGACTGTGATTCGTTATCTGACATGAATTTGTTTGTTGGAAAGAAACAACAATGAGACTTACAGGTTTATTGTGAGTATCTGTATTGTTGACATCTCAATTGTTGCGAGGGGCTGATGACGTTCAGTTGACGGATATCTTCTACTGTGAACTGCTTGGCTTGGAAAACTGCTGGGCCTAGTGGACTGCTGGGCCTGGTGGACTCGTACGAATAGACCTCTGATGGGTCGTATGAATAGACCTCTGGTGCAACCACTGTTTAGGTTGATTGTTGATAAAAGCGAAGGCTTATTGGTATAGCTTTGCTTTTACGAAGGCTTCTTGCGTGTTAGGCTTTGAGTTTCTTCGCGGTGTTGATTATTGGTTCGATCACACGTAGCAACAATTGAAATTGTTGAATAAAGCACTGTACAGATTTACGGCGAATTTTCAAGCACACTGACTTCTTTATTTGTGATCCTAGCAGACTGCGCCAATTATATGATCGTGGTCGATATATAATAAAAAAAATCTTTTATTTTAACAGACGTGTTTTATTAGTTACACCTTTGAGTTTACACAGAAGAATCATGATATTTCATTGTCTTACTCATATTTATAGCAAAGTTTATCTTAAAGGACTCTTGTTACAGCGTGAGACTCTGTTAGAGTTCCTTGCTATTTGTTATGTCATCATCTAGTAAGGATACATAATATGTATATAGTGCGGACGTTAAAGACTTGAATCTTGCGTTTTGTGTTAGAAGCATAAAAGTCGGTAAACATATACACGAGACCGCGCTCTTAAAAAAATAGTGGAGCTACCCCCGGGGACCCTGCAGGGGCTGTTGCATTTTTTTCCAAGAGAGAGTTGAGAAATTCTAGCTTTTTTTCGTATTTTTTGTGTTTAATTAACTGTAACTTCTAAACGAATAATGACATCGACTTCCGGTTTCTGGCATTCAATTCTAAGTACATTTGTCTATAAGATACATTATGTTAAAAATTTACGAAGGCTTCAATTTAACTAAAATTTTAAGATTTTCTCCGAGGAAAATCTGAAATTTTAAAAAATTTTGTGTTCATTATGGTATCTTGCATTCAATTCTACGTACATTTTTTTATAAGAAACGTTATATTAAAAATTTACTAGGGCCTAAGTGTGACTAAAATTTTAAGATATTTTCCGAGAAAAAACTGTGAAATTATAAAAATTTTCGTATACATTGTGTTTTATGAACTGTAACATCTAATCGAATAATGATATTGACTTCCAGTTTCTGACATTGAATTCTACGTACATTTTCTTTAAGATACATTATACTAAAATTTTACCAGGGTCTTAGCATAGCTAAAATTTTAAGATTTTCCACGAGGGATACCTGTGAAATTTTAAAAAACTTCGTATTCATTGTTTTTAATGAACTCTAACTTCTAAAATACAATAATATGAACGGTTTCTTGCAATAAATTCTACAAACGTTTTTCTATAAGATTATATAAAAAAATTACCGAGGACCTTAGTTAAGCCTATATTTTAAGATTTTCCCATTATTAATAATAATAATTATTACTTAGCAGGTTAATACCCTAAACAAGTAAATGAGTACGAAAAACAATAGATTTATACGCTAAAACAGAATAATACAACATTATTATTCAAAAATACTAAATAAGTCGCAATTCTTATCATAAAGTGTACACATAACAAAAATAGGAGATTTATTTAACGCTACAGTTTTGAAAGATAGTAAATAAAACGTTTTACGTGAGCGTGAAGCAACTCTTGGGATGTAAAATGGAATTTTATTTAGGAAGTATGTATATGCACCCAACCCGTGTCGGGTATCATCGGCTTTACCAGTGTACACGGATCATTTTTACCCGTGTTACACCTCCGGACGGGCCGTTTTGCCCGTGCGATCTATCCCGGACCGGCTGTTTCACCCGTGTGGCACACCTCCGGACGGGTCGTTTTACCCGTGTGACACTTGCGCTGGAAAACCTCTTTCTTCAAAGAGTCGAATTCTACCATTAAATCCATAGTTAGATTCGAACGGTCTTCTCAGGATCGGCGGCAGACTACAGAAGGCTAAAATACCTGAAGGGCAGAAACATCCCATTTTATTGCCACAACGGAATCATCTAACAAAGCTTATTGTCCAGGATTTACATTTGAGATACTTGCATGCAGGGCCTCAGCTGGTGATGAGTATGCTATACAAAAAATACTGGATTATAAACTGCAGAGATGTTGTAAGAAGAATACTAAAAGGATGTTTAATTTGCCACAGATTCCAAGCCAATGCCACCTCTCAGTTAATGGGTAATTTGCCCACTGCACGAGTCAACCCATCTCGAGCGTTCTTACACGTAGAAATTGATTACGCAGGACCACTTTTGATGAAAGCCATGAAAATTCGCAGTAAGGTGACGTACAAGGCATACATTGTGGTTTTCATATGCTTGGCGACTCGAGCCATGCACTTGGAACTAGTCAGTGATATGAGCACAGCAGCATTCATTGCAACTTTGAAAAGGTTTATCGCCAGGCGTGGTAAGCCTGCAGAAATATTCAGCGACTGCGGAACCAACTTCGTGGGCGCAAATCGTGAATTAAAAGAGTTTCTAAAGCTCATGAAGTCGTCAACCCATAATGACAATGTTGGCAACCATTTAAATGAACAAGGTATTAAATGGTCTTTCAATCCACCAGCAGCACCCCACATGGGAGGACTTTGTGAAGCTGGAGTTCGTTCTGTCAAATACCATCTAAAGAGAGTTGTGGGCGAGGTGAAACTTACATTTGAAGAAATGTACACATTGTTGGTCCAAATAGAATCCTGTTTGAACTCTCGCCCCCTTACCGCTATGTCCAGTGATCCGAATGACCTGTTACCATTGACACCCGGTCACTTCCTCACAGGTGAACCGCTCACTGCTATCCCTGAAGCAAACTTGACCTATATTGAAATGAATCGATTGTCACGATGGCAACTTATTCAAAACCTGTTACAGCATTTTTGGCGTAGATGGCAGTCCGAATACTTGTCGCCGTTGCAACAGAGACCAAAATGGTGCAGAAAAGAAGAGAACATAAAGCAAGGTGACCTAGTATTAATCCGAGATGACAACTTGCCTCCTCTTAGATGGAAACTGGGTCGCGTACTTCACATTCATCCAGGACAAGACGGCCTGGTCAGGGCAGTCACCATCCGATCGACAGCAGGGGAACTCAAGCGACCAATCACCAAGATATCCCCTTTGCCGATAGACTCTTAGTTTAATTTGAAACATTGTTTCAAGGTCGGCGGGAATGTTTGTACGTGAACTAGTGACTTTTAGTTTGGAACTGTTAGGGTCTTTTTATTATCATATAGTTGTAAACACTGTTCCAACGCGAGAAGCGGGAAGATGATGGCGACTGGACAGTAGCAACGTCAGACATGTTGTGTACCAAAGATTATTTTATTACTGTATAATAAAGTGTAATAAACTACAATTAGTGAAACAAAAACTTTTCTGATTCTTTTATTGATGATTACGAACATACATTGAAATTAAAATAAAGGCAGAAATTACATTATTATTATTTTTTCAATTGTTTTCATCAAGAAAGACTACGAATATCAATAATAGTATATTATTTAACGAGTAAATAATGTAGGCTATAATTAATGAGGATAAAAGTTTGTTCACGAGCCGAAGGCGAGTATACAAATCATCCGAGTTAATTATAGCCATTATTTTCGAGTCAAATACGACCTTTTATCTACAACTTTTTAAATAATGCAACATTTTCTTACTACAAAGTTGTATTGATATTAACCTAACCTCAAACTTTGGTGTGATGACAATTTATCCGAGTAATTTCGAACTATTATGGGCTAGTCATATACAGCGTTTTACAAATTATTATTATTTTTACTGTTTCTGCTTACAACGTCATAAAATGATAACTTGATGTAACACTAATATTAAAACAGATGTGATGGCAGTTTGACAGTTCGAGAGAATAAAGTACTCATTATTTAACAGTGTGAAATAATGAATTCATTATTTCATAATGTGTCCTTATGGAGGGGTTTATTATACTACTTTCACGTATATAATGAATACATTATTCTATTGTTGTAGATAAAATAATTATAATTATTATTATAACACATATTAGATTCCTCGAAAATTAATTAGAATAATCAGCTAATTTAATAAAAATAATAACTTACACCCAAACAAATGGCAAATGACTAATCATTTTATCGATTTTGGAAGTTTTTTAGTGCGGTTTGCACTATTCTTCATAGTTTAGTTAGCATAATTTGATACCTTATAGAAAAATTCCTGTCCAATTCGTCTTCCGCTTTGTCAAATGATTACTAGTCACTTTTTAAACAAAGTTATCATAACGGAAGACGTATTTAAATTTGCAAAAAAGTCGATATGCATTTTCCCTTCGTTCTCGAGTGGGCCCCTTCCGATATCAAAAATATTTGGAATTTGAGGGTTTTCAAGGGATAGACTTTCATCTCACCAAACGGAAGACGTATTTCTTCTCGTCGCGTCTCAGGACCCGCGGCTCTCTAGCTACAGAGACACATGTGCAAAAAACAATTCAGCAAAAGACCGCAGGTCACAATATGTAAATATCTTGAATATTAAAAATAAATTTATATTTGACAACATCTCTTTGATGATTAATTTTTGTATATTTTTTAAATCTGTAAGTGTTACATTGTATATTTCTTACAAATTGTGTATGTGATATTTTTTGTTTTCGTAGTTTGCCCTGATGATGCCACAAGAGGTGGCGAAACGTTGGCCTTAGATCAATAAAGTTTCAATTTGACTGCATTCCTGTGTACTCTCTTTCTACTACAACACGCACAGTCGCTTAACATTTTCCTTCATTAAAAATAAAACCTTTGTAATAAGTCTTGCTGTAAGAAAATGATGGTTTCCACAAAGGATAATAACTGGGAACACTTTTGTAGTCGTTTTTTAACTTTATTTGACACCATTAAGATTCTTCATTTTTATTAATTAACAACTGTCTAACTTAATTAATTTAACCATTGTCAACGATAATACAATAAAATAATAATACTAATAATACAATATCAAACATATAGATGGCACTATATGTTACACCTCCCTTTTCAAATTTAATATTGATTTACAAAATTTAAATTTAACAGTACAAATTATAACTTTATACAATATATACTATCTAATACATACATAAAAACTTTATTTAGATACAAATATTTGTGGTGGCTTAACAATTCTTCCAGAACGTGTTGTGTAAAAATCTGATGTTGTTTGTAAGTCAGTATTGGTATTACTAATATCTGTATGTGGTTCTGCAATATTGCTTTCATAATTATTTTCATCAATTGTAGAATTTCGAACATATTTATTCATTGATTTTCGTAAATGTATTGTATTGCGTCTGACAATGTTTCCATTATTGTCTTGCACTACATACGATCGCGGTGTGTTATGTTGACTTACAATAATTGCAGGATCCCATACCTTATTTCTTTGAATTGGTACATTTTCTCCTGGTTCAAATGTATCACCCTCTTTTGCATGTTTATCATAATAAAATTTGTTTCTTTGCTGACAATTTTCAATTTGCTCTTTAGCATTTGTAACAATTTCTGATTTTAATAACTTATTAGCTACAGGAATTTTAGTACGTGCCCTACGAGACATTAATAATTGAGAAGGAGATACATTTAAGCCAGTGATTGGTGAATTTCTATATTCTAACAATGAATAACATATCTATATTTTCTCTATCACATTTTTTGAGAATATTCTTTGCTATTTGGACAGCTCTTTCAGCTTGTCCATTAGACTTAGGGTATCTAGGTGAACTAGTAACTATTTCAAAATTCCAATTTTTTGCAAAGAGTTTGCACTCGTATGAATTATATGTCATATTATCTGCCACTAATTTTTCAGGTATACCATGTATAGCAAATACTTGCTTTAGTTTATTAATAATCTCATGAGAAGTTTTACTTTTAAGCGGAATAATCTCCAGCCATTTTGTTAAATAGTCTTGAATGACCATATAATTAAGTCCTTTAAATTCTAGTATATCTGAAGCAAGTTTGTTAAATGGTAAATCTGGAATTTTATGTGGAATCATTGGTTCTTTTATCTTAGATGATCTGTAATGTTCACAAACTTTACATTTACTAATTAAATTTTCAATATCTGAATTCATTCCAGGCCAATATACTAACTGCCTAGCTCTTGCCTTCGTTTTTTCAATTCCAAAATGAGATTCATGTAGTAAATCTAATACATAATTTTGTAATTTCTTAGGAACCACAACTTTGAAATTGAGAAAAACTAACCCATCTTCTACACTTAATTCATGTTGATTTTTATAATAACATTTTAATTCATTATTTAACAACTTTTTATCTTTAGGCCAACCTATTTTACAATATTTATTAACTTGAGCAAGAATGGGATCTGTTGCAGTAGCTTCAACAAATTCTTTTCTTTTAGTATCTGTTATATTTAAATTAGTACTTAATGTATGAACTATTTCAGTTAGCCATTTACTGTCTTTTATTACTTCATCTTTTAAATAAGCTCTAGATAATGTGTCTGCAACATATAAATATTTTCCTGGTTTATATATTACATTAAGTGTATATTTAAGTAATTTGATTTTCATTCTTTGTAATCTACTGGACGCAATATCAGCAATTTTTTACGCATTATACCTAACAGCGGTTTATGATCTGTTACTACTGTTACATTGCGACCATAAATAAAATTATGAAACTTACGAGTTGCAAATACAATACCTAAAAGCTCCTTTTCAATCATAGCATAGTTTTGTTCAGTGTCTGTTAGACTTCGTGAAGCATAATAAATTGGTTTGCCCTCCTGCATCAGACAACATCCTAGCCCACTTTTTGACGCATTTGTTTGGATTGTAATTTCCTTGCTTGACCACTGAAACTCAACATTATTTTTTAATAAGAGTCTTAAACTCGCAGTCATTTCTGATAATCTAGGTAAATACTGTCGTAAATAATTAACCATGCCTAAGAATCTCTGTAATTCTTTCTTACTTTTAGGATTTTCCATTTTTAAAATTGCTTTTACCCTATTCTCGTCTGGTTTTATACCGTTTGGCGTGAAAATATGGCCTAAGTATCTAACTTCCTGAGCACAATATTGAAGTTTACTTTTATTAAATTTAATGTTTAATTTTCTAGCTCTATCAACTACTTGTGACAATATTTCATCATACTCTTTTTTATCTTTACCGGCTATGAGTATGTCGTCGAAATAAACTAATAATAATATCACCAAAATTTTTGTTATTTATTTTTTGAAAATACTCTGGAGCCATAGATAGCCCAAAAGGAAGTCTATTAAATTTATAGCAGCCAAACGGACTACTAAATGCACACAAATCGCTAGAATATTTATCTAATTCTACGTGCCAAAATCCATCTTTTAGATCAAGCACAGTATAAAACTGTTTATTATTAAGTTGTGATATAATATCATCTAATGTCGGAATTAATACTAGTTCTCTTTGAATGTATTTATTTAGATCTTGTGGATCTAAGCATAATCTAAGGGATTTACCCTTTTTCTCTATGGTAACTAAATTATTTACCCACTCAACAGGATAGTCTACTTTACTAATTATTTTTTTACTTTCAAGATCATCTAATTTACATTTAAGTTTAGCTCTTAATGCTATTGGTACTCTTCTCGGTGGTCTTATTACAGGTTTATAATCACTTACTAGCTTTATTGTACATTTATCTTCAAATCTACCAAGACCTTCAAACAAATCTTTATTTTTTGTCATAAATTGAGTTTTTTCTTGTTCTATATCAATTGAGTTTATTCTTTTAATTAAATTTAACTTAACACAGATGTTTAAACCTAATAAGGGTTTAGCATTGTTATCTACAACAATAAATGTTTTCATACTTTTACAGTTATTTAACCTACACTCTAAACTTACAATACCACATGGTTTGAGCTTAAATCCTCCATAAGCTTCAAGGATTACACTGGTTTTGGCTAAATTTTCTTTACACTCTAAATTTTTAAATAAATCTAGTGAAATTATATTTACCTCAGCACCAGTATCTATTTTAAATTCTACTACCTTATTTTCAAGCATTATGTTTTGCTTCCAATAATTTACTGCGTCAACTTTTGCACAGCATTCTGTATTGTTCTTTGCCCGGACCACGTTCAAGCAAAACTCTTCGTCACTGGTGTCATCTGTTTCAATGTTGTAGTCCTGGACCTCCTTTACATTCATGTATTTGCAGCCCACTGCAAAATGGTTCTGTTTTCTGCATTTGTAGCACGTCTTTCCGTACGCTGGACAGTTCGCAGGTTCATGTAATTGTTTACACTTTTTACACATGTATTTTTATTACTAACTTCATATTTTTTAATCAGTTTTTTATTAGGTTCATTATCATATTTTTTATTTAACTTTAGAGGACTTTTTGATTTTATTTTATCGACAGTTACTTTATCTTGCATTTCTTTAGTTTGTGTTTTCATTATTTCAGCCGCTTTACAAAAATCTACCGCTTTCGTAAGATTTAGATCTTTAATTCGTAGTAGTTTTTCTTGTAAATCCGTATCACGGATTCCAAGAACAATACGGTCACGCAACATCGAGTCTTCTTGAGTTCCAAATTCACATGATTTTACTAATTTTTTAATATCGGTGTAAAAATGATCAAAATTTTCACTTTCACATTGACACCTTTTATAGAAAAGATATCGTTCGTATACAATATTTTTAAGCGGCACACAATACTTTTCAAATGCCTCTTGTACCTTGGCAAAGCTTTTTTTATCAGCATCACTGAGATTAAATGTGTTGAAGACTTCAACTGCTTCCTCTCCAACAACATTGAGCATCATCGCAACTTTTATTTCATCTGTTTTGGCATCAAATCCAGTTGCGATCAAAAAAATACTAAAACTTTGTTTAAATCGTCGCCAATTTTCACTGACGTTACCACTTAGTTTTTTAACTTTATTTGGCACCTTTAAGATTCTTCATTTTTATTAATTAACAACTGTCTAACTTAATTAATTTAACCATTGCCAAAGATAATACAATAAAATAATAATAATAATACAATATCAAACATATAGATGGCACTATTATTATGTTACAACCTTTTCTCTTAATTTAACATTATCTGTTAATGATACAAAAAATAGTTGTGCAATGCTGTCGATAGCACGTGTTTTGCCCAAAAATTTGTTGTCCGTCCAGTCGTATAGGATGCAAGGTGAAATGGTTGGAGTTTCGTAGTACAGGAATTTTTTTATGTTCCTTGAAACTTATTGCCTCTTTCATGACATTCTTTTTAGCACCAAGGTAAAGTGCATCATTGCCACTGTTGACTCTCTCTCTCCAATTTTCTACTTCTCGAGATGCTTCCACAGAAGAAATCAGGCCATTTACATCACATTTTTTGCAAATCCTAGTCGAACCATTGTCAGTAACATAGACTGAAGAGCACTCATTGGTACCATGTTCAAATGCAGAGCAATTGTAGCAAATCAAGGAGCATAACTCTTCTTTGTCACACATGGAACAGTTAGCTGACATATCTTCCATTGACTCCGTCTTTTCTTGAATTGTCTCTCCTAGTTTAATAATATGTATATAAATATAACAGACATTAAAACTCATTATAATATAAATACAGCGTCAATTATATCTTAAATGTTAAATTTAATTATGTTCAATCAAACAAACAACAATTTTGTTGGAAAAACGAGCGTAATTTTTTTAAATTTTTATAAAGAGTTATTTTTAAAATAAGCTTACCAATGTTAATAAGAATAAAAGAATACTTATAGATACTATTGGTATTCAAAACCTATATTAATTTATTCTAAAACGTGGTATTACTGATTTTACACAGTGATTTAAAATTACTCTTCTGTGTAGGAACTTTTGTTTTCTTCAGAGATAGCGATTTGCAAGATTTACATATACGTCATTGTCCGTATCCTTCATCGTCATCATTTACAGGATAAGAGCACTCGAGCAAATGGTGAATAAGAGCAGGGCATTTAACGCATTTGCGCGTGCCAATTTCTCCACGAACACACGCGGAGCAAGTCACTTTTACCTGTTCTTCCACTCCTTTATCTATTTCTAGATCTAAAATAAGTTTATTACATCCCATTAAAAATAGTTCTAGTGTTTGGAGTTATCATTTAGTATATATCGCGTATTTAAGTTGATTTATGACCTTGTAGATGGCATGCAAATCGCCACCTATAATGATTATGTTACTGGGGACAAATTCGTGAAATTATTATACCGAATAACACTCGAGGTGTTTGTATTTATCTACGTAAACATGCATTTTATAAACCCAAACATGGTTCAAATAAGTAAATTGACTCAAAAAACAGACATTTTTTGTCGTCAAATTATTAGGCAACCAAGTGTTTGTTATAAATGAATGTTAATCCGATAAAATAAATATTTCTTGTGTAATTACAATTACTAATGATAATGTATACAATTTATATTCTTACAATTATTTTGTTTTTGATCTAACATTAGGTTCGTAGTAATAGAAACATCATTTTCCGTATCATTCGAGTAGCCTATTTTATCTAAATTTTGAATAAATACTAGCTGATGATGAGTAAGGTTACCTTGTCGAAACTTTCGAAAATATATTAACCAGAAGCATAGTTTGCTTTAATTATTGATAACTTTAAAGTTAAGTTTAAACACAAACCTTGACTTTTATTTTGTATATTTTCATCAGTAATCTCCACGATCTTCATTTTTTCATGCAAATAATTTATAAGGTTTTGGACAAAGATATCAACTTTTAATGAGAGAGACTGCTTCGTAAATACATTATTTTTGATTTAAAAAAAAATCAGTTTCACTAGCCGATGACGTAGCACGTACTCTTCTAAATCCGAACTGGTCAGTATATACATTTGACCACAACGAGAAAAGTTTTATGTGTTTTAAAAGGTAATCTCCGAGTACTGGCATGTAATATGCATTTGGCTTTGCATTGAATTTGTTTTCTTGTGCCAAGGCTTCTTTAGCTTTTTCTTTAATGCCATTTCCCCAAATGTACCAAGCACTCTTGCGATTACAATTTTCACTGTGGCGGAAAGTTTCAGAAATTTCATCCTTTCTATTTCGATTCCTTCTACATTGTTGTCAGCTAAACTTTCGGATTTACCTAAGTAAATATGAATTTATTTTAAAATTTAATATACTTTTTTTGTATATTTTGTTAAAATTATAATAAAAAATATTATGATCAATATTATTTTACCTGTGATTAAAGTTTTCAAATGATCTATGGACATTGCACAAAGCGATTCTTGTCCATTGCATAATTCGCCGTCTACCTCACTAAATGAAAGGATAAAGTTCGAAGTAAGTAAATCTTTCGCTTCACTCGTATTTTGACATAAAATTAGTGGTTCTATTGGCGCTAGGAAAAATTTCTATATTCAAATTAATTTTGTCGCTCTAAAAAGATTAACGTACAACTTAATGAAGTGAGCAACATCTATGCGAATATAAATTTCTGGCAATGTATTAGTGAAGAAGACATCTGCATATGCTTCCACAAAATGAAACTTTGTATGTGTTCGAATTACTGCGTTAAATGGAGCTCGTGACATGTCCATCACAATTTCTCTTGGAAAACAACCAGACAATAATTTTTGTTGTGCCATAAGAAAAAATTGAATTCTGTTTGTATTATGACTTTCTAAAATCATTTCTGTTCTAAATATAGGTCTAGTTTTTTTTTTTGTAATCACAGTTTGTACCTTAATGGAATTTTGGTATTGTTGAAAATAGAACAAAAAATGCAATCCGAATATATAAAAAAGTCATGTGTTGCATTTAAAATAAAAAGTTTATATCGCTTCCAGTTTAACCGGAAATTATATAAAAAATGATCACATGGATAAATCACAAATTTTGCACTGTGCAAATAATGTCCCGTACGTAAATTTGTGGATAAATTTTAAGCGAGATAAATGGGTGTGTCTACTTTTTCAGACACACTGTATATAAAAGTGTAAAATATCTAAAAAAAAATCTGCTGTGTCCACCACAGTACTTCCCCGACTATAAGTTTTAATAACTTACTTTCGTTACGCCGTTAATTTTATGCTTTATTCAGCAAAATTTAAATAAATTTATCTTTTTTTATCTTCAAACTATTTAAGTTGATGCCAACTTCGGCATAATTTAAATAACATGTAAAAAAATCTGATACTTATTCACTAAAAACTCACACTCGAAAATTTTAACCCGTCACAATACCTTATACCCTTATAGAATATAATGCGAGAAGTAAAAACAACTGTCCATTGTTTAAATGTTGTTATTGATTTTTCGGTTAATTTTTTTTCCCAGAAAACTTTAATTTAATAATACACTTGAACAAATTTGAATAATTTTTTGAGAAACAATAATTGATTATCGCATAAATGTCATTTTTTTTACTAAACTTATCTTCCCAAAAGCTTTAATTTGACACCAAACTATAGTTTGGATAAAGTATAATAAAAAAATTGACGATCAGTTAAATGTAATTTTTATTTTTCTACTAGAATTATTTTTCCCGAGAGCTTTAATTAGATACCACACACGATAGTATTTTAATAAAAATAAAATAAGTTATGTTTATAAAGTTGGTACCACTGGTTGAATAAAAAAATTTGAATAATTTTTTGAGAAACAATTGAAAATCGCATTAATGTCATATTTTACATTTTTACAAAACTTATCTCCCCGAGCGATTTAAATTGACACCAAACTCGGTATAATTTGAATAATTTATAAAAAAAAAACAATTGACGATCATTTAAATGTTATTTTTGTTTTCTACTAGAATTATTGTCCCAAGACCTTAAATTTGATACCACACATGATAGTATTTTGATAAAAATAAAAAAGTTTTGTTTATAAAGTTGGTACCACTGGTTGAATAAAGCTCATTAACGAACTTGAAGTCAGAATTTGGGTCAAGATCTTAAATATAAAATTTCAGTCCAAAATTCCAACGCGTTTTTAAGTTATGCAGCATCCAGACAGACCTACAGACCGACAGACCTACAGACCGACTTTTTTTAAAATTATGTTTTTTGGGTTCAGTAGGGTCTAAAACGTGAAGATTCACCAAAATCTCGAACTGTCAAAAAATCACGATTACAATACTTCCCTCTATTACATAGGTCGGGGAAGTAATAATGTTTCGGAAACTTAAATAAAAAATCTGCTGTGTCCGCCACAGTACTTCCCCGATTATAAGTTTTAATAACTTACTTTCGTAACGCCGTTAATTTTATGCTTTATTCTGCAAAATTTAAATAAATTTATCATTTTTCCCCAAACTATTTAAGTTGATACCAACTTCGGCATAATTTAAATACCATAAAAAATCTGATACTTATTCACTAAAAACTCACACTCGAAAATTTTAACCCGTCATAATATCTTATAGCCTTATAGAATATAATGCGGAAAGTAAAAACAACTGACCATTCTTTAAATGTTGTTATTGATTCTTCGACTAATATTTTTTTCCAGAAAACTTTAATTTGATAATACACTTGAACAAATTTGATTAATTTTTTGAGAAACAATAATTGATTATCGCATAAATGTCATTTTTTACATTTTTATTAAACTTATCTCCCCGAGAGCTTTAAATTGACACCAAACTCGGTATAATTTGAATAATGTATGATAAAAAAATTGACGATCAGTTAAAGCTTTAATTTGATACCACACACGATAGTATTTTAATAAAAATAAAATAAGATATGTTTATAAAGTTGGTACCACTGGTTGAATAAAAAAATTTGAGTAATTTTTTGAGAAACAATTGAAAACCGTATTAATGTCATTTTTTACATTTTTTAAAAACTTATCTCCCTGAGCGATTCAAATTGACACCAAACTCGGTATAATTTGAATAATTTATAAAAAAAAATAATTGACGATCATTTAAATGTTATTTTTGTTTTTCTACTAGAATTATTTTCCCAAGACCTTTAATTTGATACCACACACGATAGTATTTTGATAAAAATAAAAAAGTTTTGTTTATAAAGTTGGTACCACTGGTTGAATAAAGCTCATTAACGAACTTGAAGTCAGATTTTGGCTCAAGATCTTAAATATAAAATTTCAGTCCAAAATTCCAACGCGTTTTTAAGTTATCCAACATCCAGACAGACTAACAGACCGACAGACCGACAGACCGACAGACCGACTTTTTTTAAAATTATGTTTTTTGGGTTCAGTAGGGTCTGAAACGTGAAGATTCACCAAAATCTCGAACTGTCAAAAAATCACGATTACAATACTTCCCTCTATTACATAGATCGGGGAAGTAATAAAAGTTAATACAGAACTTAGTCTTTATAAATGTTTTATTAAAATATTAATGTAAGTAATACCCACATTTAGGGTTGCCAACTGTACGATTTTAAAGCGTACATACGAGTTGTCGTTATAGAATATTAATGTGTACGTTATACGCACGCTTTTAAAGAAATTGTAGTAATGTACGGCTTTTCTGGTAATTCCTATAGTAGAATCCAAGAATGCCGAACCTTGCATATGAGCGACTGTGAGTCAACGTTAATGTTCATCTGATTTTCTTTTTATGTAGTTTTATAACTTGCTTTGTAACTAGTGTTTCGGTCGAGGCGAGAAATTTCTCGAATCTCGTCTCGAGCGAGACGAGAAAACTATTTAAAAATGAAGGTCGAGACGAGACTTGTATGTCGAGATTCTCGAACATCTCGATTCTCGACATTTGGCTCGAGATTTCTCGACAAAATCGATTATTTTTAAAAACTATTTATAATCATGTTTTGTTTTATCAAGAATTTTTATTTTTTTACTTTTTGCTAAAATAATTTAATCCATAAATTTAGTAATAACGACATGATTGGTAAGGATTGTGTTATGGCTATTTGTACTCACTAACTCACTTTCATTGAAATTACTGTGTATACTTGCTACTTTTGCTAAACATTTCGAAAAAAAGATAATATAAACAGTGCTGCAAGATATTGTGAAGTTTGTAATTAAGCATAAGACAATTAATTCATCTTCTTAATTTATTGTCACTATATAACAAACAATTGCAGCACATATTTTTTTATATGTTTTATGTAAAATATTAACATTTTTACATATAAAAAATAAATATAATAGGTATTTAAAACAGTCGAGAAATCTCGACGAGATTCTCGGCGGAGACGAGACTTAATTGTTCGAGACGAAAAAAAATCTAGGCGAGACTTGTTTTTTTTTCTTCGAGACGAGACGAGACAAGGTGATTTCTCGTCTCGTCTCGACAGAAACACTATTTGTAACATAATCATTGGTCAATTGATTGGGAGATTTATCTAAGTCGAAGCACGGGACAGTAAGTGTTAATGTTTTCAGTTATCAGTCAGTGAAGGCAACTGGTAACAAATAACGTGCGTTTTACTATAGCATTAGTTTAACTTTTTTTACAATTTGTTAAATCTTCTTCATTGGTAAGAACTCTACGTTATTTAACTTTGCATTTAGAAGGCCTGTCTACCTCCTAAAATCCAGCATGAAATATACTAACGTAGCGTATTTTTTAAAATTTTAAAAAGGCACATCTGTAGATCCATTCTTTTTTTAGGAATTTGAAAAAAAAACGAAGACGGGCCGCTTAAACACATTTGACCTTGAAAATTTTCAAAAAATTCCTACATTGCATTTTTCTTTTCCTAAATTTTTTAATCTTTCGATGTTTTCAGAGTTGGTAACCCTAAATACATTGTATAAAAATGTGTGCAGTTCCTTATGTACACCATTATTACCTACTTGAAATCTGTTAAAAAGAGAAACAAATTTTATTTTTAAAATTTTGTTCTAGTTATTTACTTCTTGATTTGAAATGAAAGTTGTAAATACAATTAAAATGAAAGAAACAATACTATAAAATCAAATTTAAGTTCCGTTGTAGCCGAAAATTTCAGGTAATAAAATGTCCTTATGCACTTAAATTATTGTTTCAGATGCGAAATGAAATACTTCTAGACCGAGCTGAAGTGTGTGACTTGCCCCCATTGTCTCCTGTTACAGTAAATGACGTCGCTTTCGTTACTATAAACCACAGAACTTCTGTCAATGCAACATTTAAAATATCACGTGACATTAACAGAGTTAAGGTATATATAAATTAAGCAGTTACGTCGTAACCTTAACCTCCTATCATTAGGAAACGAAACACGTTATTAAATAGTGTTGACCGAAACACGGGATCATAGGATTTAACATGTACCTAAAATCATATTTTTGTGATATTCTGCTTCTCTTATTATTGTCGAGAAAAAACCTTTGGAAAAACAATAAAGTTGAAACTAACATAAAATTATAACAGCTGAAATTTAATATGAAAATGTTGACAATTATAGTTCCGAAATAACGATATCCTTGGAAATAAAAAAACATTATTCATGTTTTATTCGACAGAATAATTTTTTGTTTGTTTAATAAAATAATTCAAATTTATTGGATAATATGGCTATGGTTTTATTATTAAGTAGGTATTAAGTTTTTGAAAATGTTTGTTTAATAAAATAATTCAAATTTATTGGATAATATGGCTATGGTTTTATTATTAAGTAGGTATTAAGTTTTTGAAAATGTTTTGGTGATGGTTTATGACCATCTTTAGGTCAACTAAATACATCATGCTTAGGCTCATATTTAGTTATGTTATCCGTATCCAATATATTTGAATTATTTTATAAATTCTACCCATAAATATCCTTTTCGGCTCAACAATCTACCACCGTGAGTTTCGGCACGTTAGACCAACAAGACGGATTTTTTTATTGATTTGTTTGTTTGTGTTTTTTCATCTTTAGATTTTTTCCTCAAATAATAAGAGAAGTAATAAATTACAAAAATATGATTCTATATAGGATATGATTTCGTGACTGTATTTGATTAACATCTAAAAAATAGTTATACTCACAGTATGCCCAAAAAAATATATAAAATTTCAAACATCAAAACAATAGAGGCAGTCAATACTAATTTAAAAAATCATCTTGTTCGTGACAAAAAAACTCTGTTTCGCCAAAAAACCGTTAAATAATTATGTCTGAACAATGTAAAACTAGTCCAGTCAAATTAGCTCGAAAAATGCGATTTGGCGGAAATAATTTATATAGTCCTGAAATTTTGCATAATATACTATTTGAGAGTACTGTAGAATCAAATATCCATCGGGTTATCCCGCCGCAGGGTGCCGCGTCCTCCCAAAATCCCCAAACGGGTACACTGTACTAGTTTTTATCTCGTAAACGTTTAATCACATAGAAAATTTTATAGTAAGCGAATTGTAGGGAAATAAATTCTCAACATAGGACGATCCGAGTCATTGCTGTATCAATCGTAGTTCACGCGCTAGAGCAGTCGGAATAAAAGGGGAGATCGTGACGCGCGACGCAAAATTTGTTTCTCGCGCTTGAATTTTGTAAAATACTCACGAACAACAAGGATTACCTCATAAATGTACATACATGCAAATATAGCAATAAATTCTCTATCATCGCATGCGAATCGTGATTTGTTATTATTTTCTTTTTGTACTGTTATCGAATGATTTTCGTATAAACGTCAATAACACAAAAATTAAATTTACACAATTAAATGAGTAATATATTAGGCTAGGCATATTAGTAAAAATATTGGGTCTCAGAGGAAAGTTTTGATTTTTTCACCGTTTATGTTTTTTGGGTCACTGAATTCGAATTTGAAGTTTGCGGGCAAAAATTTTGCCCGGAACTTTGTTTTTTGGGCACTTGTTGATCAAATTTTGGCACTTTTTTCAGTTTTTGGCTTATATCTCAGAAAGGAAGCGTTTTTTCGAAAAGTCTATTCTATACAAAATTAAAGTAGACAAAATTTCCTACATTTTTCATATATAAGGTTTTTTCCAAGACTAACCGTTTCGCCGCTAGAGCGCGCCCAAAAGGGGCCATATTTCCATATCTAGGGAAATTCACCGTTTACGCAGAAATCGCCCTTGCTGTGATACTAACTGTTGTAACAATTTGGTCTAAAAGTGCTCAAAAACAAAGTTTTGGGCAAAATTTTTGCCCACAAACTTCAAATTCGTGTTCAGAGACCCAAAAAACAATTTTTTTGCTAGTATGCCTCGCCTATACCTGGAAGTAATTCCCTAAAAGATGATACTTTGCATATATGTAGTACTAGTACCTACCCAGTAACAACATATAAAAAATCAACATTTATGCATGTTGTGCTACGGCCGCCATCTTGAAAAATGGCGACCGATTTTCACTTCTTTTATTTTAGTATTTTTAAATTCTTCTGTGTTTAATCAACTCTAATTTCTAACCGGATAAAGATATTGACTTTCGGTTTGCGGCATTGGATTTCTCAGGCATTTTTATATAAGATACATTGTACTATTTTTGAAGGGCCTTTTATAAGCCGAAATTTAATGATTTTCTCCAAGAGAAAATTATAAGATTTTAGAATGCTTATTCTCTTGGAGAAAATGATTAAATTTCGGCTTATTAAAGGTGCTTAAAAAAAACAGTACAATGTATCTTTCATAAAAATGTCTGAGGAATCTAGTGTCGAAAACCGGAAGTCGATATCTTGATCCATTCAGAAATTACAGTTGATTAAACACAAGAAAATTTTAAAATTTTACAAGTTTCTCTAAGAGAAAATAATTAAATTTCAGATTATTAAAGGCCTCTAAAAAAATAGTACAATGTATCTTACATAAAATTGTCCAAGGAAGCCAATGCTGCAAATCGGAAGTCGATATCTTTCTCCGTTCAGTAAGTAGAGTTGATTAAACACAAAAAATATTTAAAATTCTGAAATTTTGCAATTTTCATTTCAAGGTAATAATTAAATTTTGAGTTATCAAAGGTCTTATAAAAAATTTAATATAATGTATCTAACGTAAAATTTACTAAGGAATCCAACGCCGCAAACCGGAAATCAATATCTTTATCCGCTCAGAAAGTATAGTTGATTAAACACAAAAAATATTTAAAATTCTGAAATTTTGCTATTTTTCACTTGAAGGTAATAACTAAATTTTGGGTTATCAAGGGCCTCATAAAAAATTTAATATAATGTATCTAACGTAAAATTTACTAAGGAATCCAATTCCGCAAACCGGAAGTCAATATCTTTATCCGTTTAGAAATTAGACGTGATTAAACACACACAAATTTTAAAATACTAAATTCTCTTTAATTTCACTAGATATGGAAATATGGCCCCTTTTGGGCGCGCTCAAGCGGCGAAACGGTTAGTCTTGGAAAAAAACCTTATATATGACAAATGTAGGAAATTTTGTCTACTTTAATTTTGTATAGAATGGTCTTGTCGAAAAAACGCTTCCTTTTTGAGATATAGGCAAAAAACTGAAAAAAGTGCCAAAATTTGGTCAAAAAGTGCCAAAAAAACAAAGTTCCGGGCAAAATTTTTGCCCGCAAACTTCAAATTCGTGTTCAGTGACCCAAAAAACATAAAGGGTGAAAAAATCAAAACTATATCAAAACTTTCCTCTGAGAATCCTAATATGCCTAGCCTATATCTAATAAAGGCAAATTCGGTATGTAAATATAATATTTTATAGCATACTTATTAATTTGTGCCGGCGAAGTTTTATATCCACACAGGTTATTTTTGCTAACCGATAATTAATTTTATCAAACTATGTAATTGCGGTTAATAATCTGTATTATATTTATTTTTGAACTGATACAAATATTATTTTTTTGTTTCAGAATCTTATTCCGCTAACAATATTTTAAAAAATATTTATTTTTAATCATTGGTCAACACATACAATTAATTAAACACAATAAATAAAAATTAAACTAATATTTAGCAATGTTCTTTCGGAGAATATTTTAGAATTATGTCCAACTAAGCAATATCTGCATATAAAAATATAAAGGTAGACTGTATCTAATAGAAAATGTACAAGGAATTGAATGCCGCAAAATATTGTTATCCGTTCAAAAGTTACAGCTCATTAAACACAATCAATAAAAATTTAACTAACATTTAGTCATGTTAATAAATAAATAATAAATAAATGTTTTCTTGGAGAATATTTTTGAATTAAATCCAACTAAGCAATATCTAAATACACAATGATTTCTTAAGAAATTGAATGCCGTAAACTGGAAGTCTATATTGTTATCCGTTCAAAAGTTACAGCTTATTAAACAAAATTAATAAAAATTTAACTAATATTTAGCAATGTTTTCTCGAAGAATATGTTATAAATATGGCGAAAATAGTGCATGTCAACATTTAAATGAAACTGTATCTGACAGAAAAATGTTCGATAAATTGAATGCAGCTAACAGGAAGTAAGTATTGTTATCCGTTAAGCTATGACAGTTGATTGAATACAAAATGAAAAAATAACTTCATTTTTTATATGTTCTGATTTAAATTATATTCAAATTGTGACTTATTTTGGACTTAGAAAATGTTTAAAAATATATTTTTTTGTAAAATATTGTAAGTGGAATTAAATTCTGAAACAAAAAATTGATATTTGTATCCGTTTAAAATTTAAAGATAATTAACCTCAATTAGTTTGATAAAATCAATTATAAAACGATAAATAAAAATAACCTGTATGGCTATAAAACTTCGCGTGCACAATCAGGTGTATTATAGAATACTATATTTACCTTCCAATATGCCTTTATTAGACATATTCTCTGTTATAATGTGTAAATTTAATTTTTGTTTTATTGAAGTTTATACGAAAATCATTCAAAATCAGTACAAGAAGAAAACTATAACAAAACAGAATTAGCGTGAGATGATAGAGAATTTCTCGCTCTATTTTCAGGAATGTACATTTATGAGGTAACCCTGTTCATGAGGAATTTACAAAATTCAAGCGCGAGAAACAAATTTTAGCGCCGTGCGCCACGATCCCCCTTTTTACCTCTCGCCTAGAGAGGTATAGGGATCGTGAAAAAATTCGATGTCGAGACTTTTGTCAATAAGCACGTTTTAGCACCTTTAGAACCTATTTTGACTATTTTCACGATGATGTCTGTGTGTGTGTTTGTGTGTGTATGAAAGTCTGTATGTGTGCCTACTATGCTCTTTCGTTCTTATTCATTATCTCAAATTCTATTGAACATAAAATTCTAATATTTTGCATTATATATTTCTACATGTTAATGAAGAGCTGATTAGATTTTGGTAAAAATCTGCCAACCGGAAATGGTATTTTCTTGAAGCATTTTAACATTTTTTGCAAAAAAATATAGAAAATTCTGCGATAGTTACAATTTGTCATACGACATTTCAAAGAACAAATTATATCTTACAATATTTATTTACCATCTTGTCTATATCTCTTACCAATAAAGGAAAATTATTTTTCAAAGATATATAATTTTACCTACCAGGATTTGTAAATCACAATATAGGAACAAAATGAAAAACAAAAATGAATATGTCAATGTGACAGATGAACAGATGTATACTGTTTATCGATGATGTATACACAGTTTCTGAAATTTTGGTTGCACCATTTATAAAGAAATGTATAAATATATTAATAACTGGATTTGAAACTTAGTAGGTACCTAGGAGCTGAAATTTAATTAATAAAAAACTGACTGAATTCCAGTAAGTTTTTATCCTTCCATTAAACGTATCCAGTCAAGAAGCATCATCGATTCATTATTAACTGGATATAATGTAATAAAGTAATAATAAAATAAAAATTGTATCCACAATCGGAATCGGTACGTTGCTTGAAGAACTATAAAAAAATTACAAAAAGTAGCCTAACAAAAACCAAATTAACATATTACAGTGTCAAAGCGGGAGGTTATGTGCTCGCCACAACAGATTTTTTCGACTGCTCTAGCGCGTGAACTATGTTGAGAATTTATTTCTCTAAAATTTTCTGTGTGATTAACCGTTTACGAGATAATTGCGAAAAACTAGTACAGTTTGGGGAAGTTTTTCTAGGATTTTGGGGGGACGAGGCACCTTGCGGCTAGGTAACCCGACGGATATTTGATTTTACAGTACTCTCAAAAACATATCTAAAATTTCAGGACTATTATTACTTTATTACTTTTACCACGATGACCACCGAGAATTGAACAGGAGCAGCATAGCTCAGTGGTTAGAGTGTTATCCCCGGTTATCCCGGCAAGATAGAGGTCTCGGGTTCAATTCCCGGTGATGGTCATGATTTTTCAAAATTTGCCATATTCATTTATGTACACTACATTGGATACAGCTCATCTCCAAAATTAAGATTACACTCTACATCCGATAGAACGAGTATTTACTTACAATTGAGATTCAAAACCTCAATTATGACATGTCACATGATGTTTCAAAGTAGTTGTTAGTAACATTAATCCCACATCATCCAGACGTGACGCATAAACGGATTTCCATTGTTGGAATCTGCTCTGTGATCGACACTTGAGAATCATGATTACCACGAGAATTGAACAGGACCAGCATAGCTCAGTGGTTAGAGTGTTATCCCGGCAAGAGAGAGGTCTCGGGTTCAATTCCCGGTGGTGGTCATGATTTTTCAAAATTTGTCATATTCATTTATGTACACTACATTGGTCACAGCTCATCTCTAAAATTAAGTTTATTATTACTTTCATTGCAGTACACATAATTACAAACTTGAAAAATATACAGCGAATAAATTGTCATTATTTTGTATTGTGCGACATGAATGAGTTTGAGGCACTTGTGCTAGACATCTGATTATTCTCTTCTGGATAATAAAAACATGTTTCACATGAACAGAACATCCCCAACAACATATTCCATAGTTAAGAACAGATTGCGCCTTAGCATAATAATACATCAGTAGTTGTTTTGTGTTTAGAATGTATTTCAATTGTTTTAATCTTAACCGAAAACATGTAACATTGAACTTAAAGATTAAATCATCACATGGCGCAACCCAGTTGAATTATATTTCAAGCCTCATTCTTCTTAATTACAATGTAGTAACGTTTACCAGTACGATTGTGTCACAAGTTTATAATTAAATTAAAAACTTAACCAGTTATGATGAAAGATGAAACGATGAGCGATTCTTGTTTAGAACTGGTTGACAAAAAAATGGTCGGGAATCAGTCTGATATACATAACGATAAAAATAATATAAATCTACAAACTGACATTGAAAACCTTAGTGTTATATACAGCAACTTTGTAAAGAAGACATAAAAATGTTAAAAACCAAATTGTGATACATTTTGTGATACTTCGCTGTTTTACTAGTCATCTATGTTTCTTATCTTAATTTTAATTAATGATGTTTAGAATTGAAGGTTTTTTTCACAATTTATAAAAGTTCTTTAAAAATTGAATGTTGAAGTTTCCGGTCTTTTAATTGTGCTTTTAACGTATTACTTTATTTATTTTTTCAATGTTTAATTATTTTTAATTTGTATTTTATGATGTCTTGTAGATGGGTACAGTTTGCACCCGAAACGTTCCATGTTTTTATACTTTTAACAAATAATAATAAAGATGTCTACATAATAAAGGGTTTCAAAGACCTTCCTACACCTACTAAAACTTATATAGTCAACTAAATTTCTTATTCATAAAAATTGTCTGTTTCTCACGAGTGATGTCAGGTCATACTCTAATAAATTGCTTTACGATAGCTATCGTACAAAAAGTTCATACCTTGTACCTTAAAGATATTACTTGTTTTGCACTTAGACAGTAAATTAAATCTAATACAGTGGTCAATCAGCCTTCGTCGAAGACGGTTGAGTTGTGTATTCCGGGTATTAACTTGTGACTTAAGTCAAGTCCAAAGTGTACTTACCGCGATTTTAAGTTGTTTTAAAAGTGCATTTAACCGTGCATGGTCATATTAAAGAAGGTACGAAGACGAATAACCAGTGATAGTTTGGTGAAACCACGTGCAACAAACCCCTATAGGGGTAAAACAGCCCTAATGACGCGAAAGAGAGGGAAAAAGACAAAACCAATAATTAGTGATAGTGACAGTGATGTGAGTGTGTTAAGTAATAAAAGTGTGAGTGAAAATAGGGTTAAACCCGTGAAAATCAAGGGTGGCAGTGTTGCGATGGATGACAGTATCTACCCATGGGCAGAACTCGTTTCTTTCAGGGACTCGCGGGAGGAGAAGCAGGTACCGCTACCGAACCAGAGAGGGAACCAGTCGAGCGACAACGAGAAGAAGAGGAAGGCATCTGCCAGCCCAGAGAAAGAGACTGGGTCACAGCCCATCATACCATACGAAACTAAGAAGCAAGCTCTGGCATTGGAGGAACTGTATGAGATGGGCGTGTTTGACGCGCCCATGCCGAGACCGAAGCGTACAGCGGTCAGGCAGCGCCAAGCTACGCCTACCACCAACATGGTTGACCAGCCCGGACCATCCACGTCACGCGACACCGGTGACGCCCAGCGCTACGACATTCCTACATCTAACATGTTTGGAGCGCTGAGTGTTGACCCGGAAGTGGACATAGATGACACTGATAATAACATGGACACCGGTAATACGCAAAACAATATAACACAAACACAACAATCAAACGAACAGCAACAAAGACAAAAACAACAAAGATCGAATGTCAAACGAACCGCTCCGACCCCGATAATTATAGCAGGGAACACACTAAACCACAAAGAACTATGCCATCGAGTTCAACACACAGTAAATGGAGGTTTTGAAATTAAATATACGAAAAACAATATTAACATATGGGTACATGAACACGAAGACAAACAGACTCTTTTAAGTTCACTACAAAGAGGAAAACTACCGTTTCACACTTACACAGACGTAAAAGAAAAGACACATGCGTTCGTCTTGAAAGGTCTCATGTGGAGTCCAGCCGCTGATCCCGAAGAAGTTAAACAGGCACTCGAAAGAGAGCATGAAATGTGCATAAAAACTGTGTACAGAATGTCCACAGCGAAGATCCCAATGTATCTAGTTATAACAAAGACCGACATAACTCTAAAAGAACTCCAACAAAAAGTTAGAACACTTTTGTATACGTGCGTTAGATGGGAGAGGCACATAAATAAAAAACTTATAACACAATGTCACAATTGCCAGATGTGGGGGCATGCCACATCAAATTGTTTCCGCCCTCCAAGGTGTCTTAAGTGTGCCGACGGCCATGCCACAAGAGAATGTACGAAGCCAAAAACAGAAGGCGCAAAATGCTTTAATTGTAAAGGGGCCCATCCAGCCAACTCGATCACATGCCCAGTTTACTTAGACCGGATAAAACGAATCTACCGGCGGCAACCTCCAGCAGAAAATGCCCGCACGCCACTGATTCCAGCACCACCACCATCCGTCAACGCCTGGTCTGCACGTCGACAGTCATCGACCCAGTTCCGGCCTGCTGCCAACCCGCAAAACCAACAGTCATCCATCGCGCCACTCGACACGCGGCACTACCCTGTACTACCACCCGCGCACTTGCAGCGCAAACAATCAGCACCCTGCATCCCACAACCAGTGCGCCGTAACGAACCCGATCCGCGCGACTCACTGCCGCCGTCTCACTACGTCCCCGCCCCCAACGCCACCGGTGCGCCCTCCCAACCCCAAAGACTGCCTGCAGCCAACCCAAACAACCCAGCCGCGAAGGACAATTACATAGGCACATTAAGAGAATTACAACAGGAATTGAATATTCTAAACTCAATTGTAAATTTAAAAAATATGTTAGAAGCCGTAAAAGCGCTTAATAAAGAACTAGTTAAATGCATTGATGAACAAGACCAACTATACACAATACTCACTTTCACACAAAATAATCCACTATTCACCTGTAAATAAATGTCTACTAACATATGTTCCTGGAATGCGAACGGGTTATCCTCAAAACTCGGTGAGTTAATACACTTTTTACATAAACACGACGTACACATAATGCTCATTACCGAAACACGACTCAGACACACGGATAAAATTAAAATCAAAGGCTATATTATATACAGAAACGATAGAATCAACCAGGGCCATGTGTCTGCAGGGGGGGTTGCTATTATAATACGAGACAATATACAACACAAATTAACTCACCTTCAACCAACAACCTTAGAATCCGTATGTATCCGGCTCTCTGATAACACACACATAATTTCTTCATACAACCGACCTTCCAATAACTTTACCCAACAAGACATACACACACTGTTAAATATTGGCAGAAAGGTGCTGCTAGTAGGCGATTTAAATGCAAAACATCCGCACTGGAATTGCAATATTCCGAATACTAACGGTCGAACCGTGCATTCATACATTCATTCACACAATGCAATCATTCATTTCACACCCACACACACACATTATCCTGTGAACAACATGACACCAACGACAATAGACATAATTTTAAACAAGAATGTAGCACACTTACCGAATCCTATAGCACTAAATGAGCTCAGCTCGGATCACCTGCCTATCTTTACTAAATTAGGCGGCCGCATCACACACACTGACACTACACGATACACGAGGACGTACAAGGACACAAAATGGCATTTGTTTCGCAGGACACTTGACACAAATATCACTATAAGATCTCATATGACCACCACACAAGAGATCGATGAGCAAGTGGACTTGCTCACAAATGTCATTACACACGCGCTGCAGAAACACACCCGTATTGTTAAACTGCAGCCAAACAGAGACAAAATTCCACAACACATAATAGACTTAATACAGTTGCGCAATAACACCCGAAGACTATGGCAGAGGACACGTGACCTAGTACACAGAAATGACATGAACACACTTAACAAACTGAACTAAAAAAATTTAAAAACGAAACCTGGCAAAACAGACTTAGAAAATTAAACCCAAATGATAGCTCGCTTTGGCGCATGTCACATGCCCTTAAAAAACCCTTTAAACCAGTACCTGACTTGACAGTTAATAATGATGTACTCTACAAGGACGAGCAGAAGACTGAAGCGCTAGCTGAAATCTTTGAGCACGTTCACAGACTAGACAACAACAACACAAATGAACAACAAGAAATCATAGACAAAGTACAGGACTTTTTAAATCAACAGACTGATATAAACTCCAGACAACTTGCCAGGTTTCTAACAAAACCACTTGAAGTACTAGAACTCATTAAATCCTTTCCTAACCAGAAAGCGCCAGGACTAGACGACATACAGAACATTGTACTGAAAAACCTTTCACGAAAAACACTAGTGCAGCTCACGCATATCATTAATTCTATGATTACGCTCCAGTATTTTCCAAATACATGGAAAACTGCACTAGTCATACCAATACACAAACCAAACAAGGACGCTAAACAACCGACTAGCTACAGACCAATATCACTTCTCTCAACCCTATCCAAGGTTGCAGAGAAAGTGATATTGAACAGACTTAATAAACACTTAAATAAACATAAAATCATACCTGATCACCAATTTGGATTCAGACCTAAACATAACACAACACAGCAATTAGTGAGAGTCGTAACCGACATATCTATTAATTTTAACAGGAAAATGGTTACTGTAATGGCTCTTCTTGACGTCGAAAAAGCTTTCGACAAAGTATGGCATGAAGGGCTCATTTACAAAATGATTCAAACGAAAGCTCCACCCCTATTAACTAAAATGATTAACTCTTATTTGACAGACAGACAGCTACAAGTTAAAATTAACAATACAGGTTCGCCCCCCCACCCAATAAGGGCCGGGGTCCCACAAGGCAGCTGCCTGGGCCCCGCCCTTTTTACACTTTATATACACGACCTACCTACATTCGCACAGACAAAGACAGCACTCTACGCGGACGACACCGCACTTTACAGCACGTCACACAACGCTGAAGTCGCCAACAAACAACTACAAATACATATTAACATACTGAAACCCTACTGGCGCCGATGGAAGATCAAGATAAACGATGACAAAACCGAAACCATAGTCTTCACGCGCAAACATACACTAAATAAGGTCTACACACCACTTACACTCAACAATCACCGCGCGCCGCCTAAAAAATCTGTAAAATATTTAGGAGCAACCCTGGAATCTAGGCTGTATCATGTGCAGCATATTAAAAATGCTGTGCGTAAAGGTGCAGCAGCTGTCAAGTCACTCTACCCCCTGCTTAGTGGCACAAGTCATATGTCACAGGATAATAAAAAACTCATCTACACAACCATCATTCGCCCCGCACTGACCTACGCATGTCCAGTGTGGTGTTGTGCGTCTAAAACAGCACTGTTACCGATCCAACGATTTCAAAACAAATGCTTAAGACTAATTACTGGCGGAGATAGATACTCCAGAATTGACGACCTACACAGACAGACCGACTTACCGTACATTCACGAATACATAAACAGACTATCACAAAACTTTTACGAAACGCAACTTCGACATAACCCACTAACGAGAACTGTCACAAAAATCAGAGAGCACAATGCTCCTTTTCCATTAATACACAAACTTCCTTATCAGGATCTACCTATCTTTCTCCAACGCTTCCAGGACTAACACACCCCATAACCATTATTAACAAACACATCTTATCACCATATTAAAATAATGTAAATAAGTGTCATAACCGCATTGGTATACTCATTCACATCATTCATATAGATAATAAGATCGACTCATCAACTACATTTATAAAATCATTCATAATCACCATAGAAATGTAAGGACAAATAGCATAACCGCGATTGTAAATACCATTCATCTCACTCATAATAGTATGTAAGCCATATCATTCACACATAAAAAATCACTCATAATCACCAAAATTTCATGTCAGTAGATGTCATAACCGCACTGTAAATAACCATAACGTCACTCATTTAGATTAATTTAGTTTTAAGGCACAATTTGTTAGAGTAGGTTTTTTACTTAATTTTTCCTACAAGCAAAACACGATCATTCATATACACGCACACTTCATTACACGCACACATTAATTATTTCCATGCAGCCATGCAATCACATAAACAAAAACAATACTGTAAAGCCAACAGGCTAGGAAAGTATTCTTATAAAATACAACAATAAGCAATATTAAATACACCCCATTCGCTGCACCAGCTGAGATTACGCAACGCCGATACACTATGCAATCCAAAAATCACTGTGTGATTGAGATTGACATAGTGTACGGCGCGGTCGGCTCTCACGCTGGCCAAGAGCGTAATGCGGGTGTATTACATTGTATGATTCATGTAAAGCATAAAGAAGAATAAACTTATTTATTATTATTATTATTATTATTATTATCCCGGCAAGAGAGAGGTCTCGGGTTCAATTCCCGGTGGTGGTCATGATTTTTCAAAATTTGTCATATTCATTTATGTACACTACATTGGTCACAGCTCATCTCTAAAATTAAGTTTATTATTACTTTCATTGCAGTACACATAATTACAAACTTGAAAAATATACAGCGAATAAATTGTCATTATTTTGTATTGTGCGACATGAATGAGTTTGAGGCACTTGTGCTAGACATCTGATTATTCTCTTCTGGATAATAAAAACATGTTTCACATGAACAGAACATCCCCAACAACATATTCCATAGTTAAGAACAGATTGCGCCTTAGCATAATAATACATCAGTAGTTGTTTTGTGTTTAGAATGTATTTCAATTGTTTTAATCTTAACCGAAAACATGTAACATTGAACTTAAAGATTAAATCATCACATGGCGCAACCCAGTTGAATTATATTTCAAGCCTCATTCTTCTTAATTACAATGTAGTAACGTTTACCAGTACGATTGTGTCACAAGTTTATAATTAAATTAAAAACTTAACCAGTTATGATGAAAGATGAAACGATGAGCGACTCTTGTTTAGAACTGGTTGACAAAAAAATGGTCGGGAATCAGTCTGATATACATAACGATAAAAATAATATAAATCTACAAACTGACATTGTAAACCTTAGTGTTATATACAGCAACTTTGTAAAGAAGACATAAAAATGTTAAAAACCAAATTGTGATACATTTTGTGATACTTCGCTGTTTTACTAGTCATCTATGTTTCTTATCTTAATTTTAATTAATGATGTTTAGAATTGAAGGTTTTTTTCACAATTTATAAAAGTTCTTTAAAAATTGAATGTTGAAGTTTCCGGTCTTTTAATTGTGCTTTTAACGTATTACTTTATTTATTTTTTCAATGTTTAATTATTTTTAATTTGTATTTTATGATGTCTTGTAGATGGGTACAGTTTGCACCCGAAACGTTCCATGTTTTTATACTTTTAACAAATAATAATAAAGATGTCTACATAATAAAGGGTTTCAAAGACCTTCCTACACCTACTAAAACTTATATAGTCAACTAAATTTCTTATTCATAAAAATTGTCTGTTTCTCACGAGTGATGTCAGGTCATACTCTAATAAATTGCTTTACGATAGCTATCGTACAAAAAGTTCATACCTTGTACCTTAAAGATATTACTTGTTTTGCACTTAGACAGTAAATTAAATCTAATACAGCTTGCAGCCGAGTTCACCCTAGAGGGTTCCAGTCTGTATATCTAGTTTAGGAAAAATAAAAATTGCCTGAAGCACTTTTAATTGTGCATATAGAGTCCTTGATACCAACCTGCAATAGTATAGATACCATGGACATCACCTATTTTGTAATTACAGTTCTCCAGTATAACTATAATAGTAAAAGACAGAATCTAAATTTTTTACTTTAGTCTTAGACAAACAGCAACTTATTTTTCTTTTTAGATACAGTAGAATCTGAAATCTGTATACCTGAAACATCTATTTTTAATGATCCGAAGGTATTAGACAATATCGAGGGCAATATAGAAACAGACAAACTAGATTTAAAAACAGCAGCTTTATTAGGGGTAGACCCCACGGTAGACACTAAGGTACTGATTAGTTTTCATTCAAATATTGAGAAGCGCTGGTTAACCTGGATTAAATCAGGCATTGAAAGTGAAATAAGGGACGATTTACTTAAGAAATATCCACTCGAAGGAAAATGTCCCTTAGAAGCTCCAAAGTTAAATCAAGAAATCAGAACTGTAGTTGGAGAAGCGTCTCAAAAGAAAGACAAGCACTTTATGACGAATCAAAATCAAATCGGCTCAGCTCTATCCGCAATTGGTTCAGCACTAACTTTAATTCTTCACGAAGAAGGGACAGGGTTAGACAAAATGCTTCTCATTGTGAAACTGAGTGACGGTAACAAATTACTTACTGATATGCACCACGAAGTATCAACTACAAGAAAGGCTTTCATTTATCCACAGCTTAATAAACAATTTAAAGATATAGTGGAAAACGCCGAAGAGTGAGAATATTCATTCGGCGAGCACTTAACGGAAAAGATAAATGCAGTCAAGACCAGAGAAAGGCTAGGTCAACAGCTGTTGAGAAAAACCAGTACTACATCCCAAACTAATAAGAGAGGCCAGTTTTTAAAACTGGAAACGCACACCTGCTCATAAGTTCAGGCACGTGAGCCCATAAAACAACAGAGGAAGAGCGTCATCTTGTCAAAGACGGGGACAGTCTAGGGGGAACTCTCAGGGAGTCTCAATGAACCATCAGCGTCGACATCACTAAGTCAGGAATATCAGCTACCACCTTGTACAGACCTAAAAATTTATTTTGATTAGTAACTTGTGTACGATGTATGGCAAACCAAATCACCAACAAAATATCTCACAGCTTCTTTTCTCCTTTTATTAAAATACTCCCTGTTTTCTTCCTGTATTTTTCTTATTTGTTCCTTTGCTGCTTGTCTCAGTTCATGTCTCTGATCGTTGAAAGTAATTGCTGCTTCATCTTCTTCTAATATTTCTTTCATCCGTATGTCCATTTCATCTTTCATTTTAATGACAAATTTTAATGTGAAGATTGGTATTAAAGTTCTATAGACTCTCTCTATTTAGCGATTTCCCCTCGAAACTCCCGACGTTGTGGTGTAGAAGTCTCTCCTTACAATATACTACAAATATTGTAGATGTAAAACAAAATCCTTTATCTGATATTATCACGTGTGGATATCCAAAAGATTCAGCTTGAATTTCTAACTTCTTTATAACTTCGTCAGCAGTTGTACTTTTCACAGGATAAATCCAAGTAAATTTAGAAAATCCGTCGGTAATTGCAAAAATATACTTGTACGTTTTTCTGGTTGCTTGTAATGGCCCTAAATTATCAATATGATTAACTTGGAGTGGTGTTTCCCCCTTGTTTATTGGTTGTAAAAGGCATTCTTCTTTCCCACTTTTTTATTTGCCATTATGCATGGTATACACTATACAGTTACCGGTTATATTTTCTATTCGTTTTTTCTCATTTGGAATCCAAAATTCTCTTTCCACAACTTCCTGCGTTTTCTTCACTGCAAAATGTCCGTTCTGTTCATGACATTCATTAATAATTTAGTTTTGCATTGATTTTGTTGCAATAAGATCTTTCCCATTACATTTTTGTATAATACTCCATTTCTTACAAAATAATCTTCATAGTGACCTTTCTCTAATATTGGTTTTATTCTTGAATCCAGCATATCAACGTACTATTCCTCTGTATTTCTTATGTCCTTCGGCTTCCAAAAGGGTTTTATATAGTAGCTTAATGGTGTTAAAAAGAGCTTCGATGAGGTTTTCATCAATAGCAGGAATTTCTTGAATTGTAGCCATCTTGATTTTTTGTTGTCTCGTTTCATCGTCTTTCTTGAATCAACTTTGAACCTCTGTCAACTTTTTACTTAAAATACACTCACAAACTGCAATAATTTTTCAATTGCAATACTGATCGCATAACGCATAACTGATCCCGGTTGAGCCTCCAATTCTGGTAAATTATGTAGGGATTGTTGATATTTAAATCAATAACTGTTTATTTAAATATTATGTATTACAGAATTAATGCAAGTCCGCGCAGCGCCGCCCTTACATAATCACGACTACACCAATTACCTACATGTATTTAATTTAAATAATAAATTATATTTTTGTTATTCTTTACGTGGTTATTTTCTTCGACCAGTGTCTTGAAAAATAATATTCCACATTCGTAATAACAGCGTACAGATGATCAATGATTTTTATTCAAAATATCACTTTATTTAAATCATGATTTATATCGTGATTTAAATCAGGCCAATCCTGACCTTCACACTATTGCTGAAGCAGTACTCAAAAAAATATTGCCTACAGAATGCAGAAGATTGTACGACAGTTTTTCTACTTCATTTTTTCTACTATTATCTAATTATATTTCTGAACTTAACCCCATCATACTCGAAGAGTATTTTTAAGCAGATTTTTTGAACTCTAAACTAAACTAAATAATTCAACCTTTTTACCCTTCGTGAGTTCAACATACTCCGTTTTTGATAAATATTCTTATGAAACTAAACTAAATCATTCAACCTTTTTACCCTTCATGAGTCCAACATACTGCGTTTTTGATAAATAATAAATACTCATGAAAATTGAATATTAAAAAAAGAAGAAAATAGTAGTAGAAATAGTAGAAAAAATAAAGTAGTAGAATTAGTAAATTAGTAGAAATATAATAAGGTAGAAAAATTTGTGGTAGAAAAAATGGAAGTAGAAAAATAATAAGGTAGAAAAAATTTGTGGTAGAAAAATTGAGTAGATTGATGAAAGGGGGCGGTTCGAATTCAGAAACTTAATTAACGTTTATAAACTTTATCAAGAATATTGCAAGACAAAGAATGTAGAATGGGTAAAAGAAAAAAAATCGCGATACTTTCAACAAGGATTTTAATATTGGGATACATAACCCAAAGAAAGATAAATGTACATATATTATTGTACTAAATTTGAAGGATTGAATAATCCTATATATGAAGAAAATGCTGCTTTCAGTACGCATAATATAGAGAAATAAGCTGCAAGGGATATATGTAAAAAGACCAAGATCGTACAAAAGTAGACAAAACTTTTACCTGTGTATATTTTGATTTACAAAAAGTTCTACAGACTCCACAAGGCGACAATATGCTGCTTTACTATAGTCGCACGCGGTTTATAATTTAACTTTTTATGTAAGCAACACAAAAACAAAAACCGATGTTGCTATTTATGGGCTGAATCCAGAGGGTAAGCATGGAGCAAATGAAATTTGCACTATTCTTTATGACTACTTGCGTCAGTGGCGGATCATCTATAAGGCGCAAAAGTCGCGCGCCTAGGGCCTCATCTACACAGGGGCCTAAAAAAATAGTTACTTACCACTTACGTTTAATTACTAAAATGAACGTTTAACGTTTCTACAAAAACTTCAAAAATATATTTTAAAATTCACGGTTAAAATCTGGTATTTTGTTACGTATTTGCACATAAAACATGCGTAAAAAGGTTTTGGAACACTTGACATTTCTGTGGCTACTTAGCAGGAAGTCAAATACAAAAGGATTTATGACTTTCATCTGTTACGAACGTGACCAAATGAATAGAATATCGAATATCACTAAATACCCAAAACAACCCGGCAATTGGCTAAATTGAGATTTACGATAGCCAATCGGGAATTTATTTTTTAATGATAGGACAATAATTATTGTGTGTGCGTACTGTGGACATATCTGTTTGACACATAACCTTAAATTGTCAAATTTTCGTGTTAAAAATAACTTTTATGAGAAATTTATTTTAAATTAATTTGAAGTTATATTTGTTTTTACTTCAACTAAATACTATAATAACACATATAAATCACTTATATTCTTATTGAAGTTTTCTGATTAGTCGAAAAGTCAAATTATTTTGATTCTTATTCTATCGGTAGATGTCACGTCGTACGCATCAACAGTCAACAGTAAAAACCCGCCAATTTTCAATACGTCCCGCGTTTCATATTTACCCGCAATTGTTAACCTCAAATAAATTGACAAAATTTACATATTACATCCACAGATACGAAAAACATTCTTATTACATTCAATTTTTTTTGTTTTGTGTGAATTCTAAACGATAAGGTAAGTTTTCATTTTATTATCTATCCTCTGAAGCAAAAAATCACGCGACATTTTAGGCTTTTGATTTCATTTCTTTATCTGATTGTAACTTAAATTAAATTGTAACTTAAGAGGCTCGTCTACCATTTTTTTCGAATTCCTAGAATACTCTCGATATTACTTTTTTTATCTATTTCACTCTCTTCCCCACTACTACAGCTGCCCGAAACCAGCCCGAAACTCGTACTTCCCCGCGTCCTAGCTATGCAATGTCATTTTGAAGTTGAAAATTACTATAAACATGGCTCCAGATTCCCATAATAACTTGTGTATTTTTTAAAGAAATTAAGTAAAACAAAAATTATTCGAAAAAGGAAGCTTAGCTGCATGCTTCTTGTTTTTTAAATTTTTCTTGGCATTTATATTGACCGAGGAAAATATTATCAAATAATGACAAAAAACCGCAAAAAAACGTCATTTTCAATATTTTTTTACTTCAAATTCTTAGGCTAAAGAAAAAAAATAAAAATATAGAAGCATTAAGACATCCTTTGTTAATACACTCATATGTAAAAGCATCATATATTTCAATTATAATTAAAGTAAACGTGGGAGGCGTACACCTCTGTAACGCTGTAAAATTTTAGGGTAGACGAACACCTTAATGTAAAAATGCAGTAAGTTGATATATATTTATTTATATACGAATTTACAAATATTATAGCAACAGAAGTAAAAAATAAAATCATTAGAGATATTAAAGATGCCATGTACTTCTCAATCATAGTTGATTCAACCCCCGATATTACACATGTTGATCAACTAACGTTCGTTTTAAGATATGTATATGGAGAGGGCAATATTCGTGAAAGTTTTATTGAATTTGTAACTATTAAGAAACACAATTCTGAATACTCAGAAAATGTAATTCTGTGTACATTAAATAACTTGGTATTCAGAATTGTAGGGGGCAATCATACGACAATGCCGCTAATATGTCTGGCAAGTATTCCGGATTACAAACCAGAATAAATACGTTGTGTCCAACTGCAACGTATGTTCCATGTGCGAGTCATTCATTGAACTTAGTTGGAAATTCTGCGGCTGATTGTTGCTCTGTTGCCCTACAATATTTCGATTTCGTTCAAAATTTATATGTTTTTTTCCGCATCAACTAGACGTTGGAATGTTTTTATTGATTCTTTAGAAAAAAAATCCAATTCGCATCACATAAAAAGAATTTGTGATACCCGATGGTCGGCAAGAGCAGAGGCAATTTTTGCATTAAATGAAAACTATAAAATTATCAAAGAATGCTTAAAAGAACTTTCTGTAAGTGAAAATGAAAAACCAATAGGTAAATTTGAAGCAAAAAAATTAATGAAAACATTAGAGCAATATGAAACAGCTTTGCTTACAGTTTTATGGAATAAAATTTTGCAGCGAATTAATAGTACAAATAATATAAGAAAAACAACAACCCTACTAAAGTCTTTATCGGAATTTATTTTAGATATTCGCAATAATTTTGAGAGTATTGAGAGAGATGCAGCTAATTTAACAAGCGATAGGGCGTTTAATAATGAAGGAACAAGAGCAAAAAAGAGGAAACTGCAGTTTGACGAATCAAGGGATAATGAAGTGATTCTTATTGGAAAACAGGAATTCATTGTGAATGTACATAATGTAATTTGTGATGTTTTAATATGCGAACTAGATAAAAGATCTACTATATATTATGAAGTTTCAGAAAAATTCAAAATATTTCTAAATTTAAATTTAACAAATGAAGAAATCATTTCCTGCCTTAATAATATATATGAATCATATAAAAATGATATTGACTGTAGCGGTGGCGGGGGGCAGGATATCAGGGACGAAATATTTCAATTTATAAAATTGGTAAAATAAGAAAATATTTCCTACCCGGTAAAAATGTATAAACTTATTATTGATGGCCTACAATCAACGTTTCCTGACGTTGAAACGTTATTACATTTTTTTTAACCATTCCTATTACGAATGCGTCTGGAGAACGATCGTTTTCTGTACTAAAACGCATTAAAAATTATTTGCGTAGTAATTTAACGCAAGATCATTTAAGCAATTTGGCAATTCTATTTATCGAAAATTCATCCGTCAACGATCTGGACGTGGATGCAATTATAGACAAATTTGCGAAAAATAAAGCAAGGAAGGTTGTTATTTAAATATTTGTGAAATTTATTGTTTATTTTATGATTAAAAAAATACTTTTGGAAATCTGTTGTTTTTTTTTAATTTTAAAAAAATCATTTTTTCAACAGTGTCGAGGCGTCGAGGGGCCTCTAAAAAGTATTGCGTCTAGGGCCACAAAATACCTTGATCCGCCACTGACTTGCGTAAAGTAGATGCTTCCAATACGGTGAGTAAAATTTTATTGAATTGCGATAACTGTCCGAGCCAAAATAAAAATAGACAAATTACAACAATATATTTTTTTTTTAAATCAGCAATATTTTGAAAAATTATTTCAATCAACACACAACACATATGCAAGCATGCATTGAATCAGCATTTCGAAAAAAATATATATTTGGGCACCTTCCGAACGGCCAACTATTATTACTAATTGCCGTAAATCTCCAAGGCCATACAACATGGAAGTGCTTACACGTACGATTTTTTACAAGTGGAAATAATTTTCTGAATCTGTGTTACCTAGTATACAACAGCACAAGAATATAAAATTGTATTCAAAAACATAAGACCAGGTGAAATGAACAAGGATGACGATTTCATTACGAGCTGTTACAGTTTCACAGAAAATACAGAAGAAATGATTTAACAAGTTAGATACACATTCAATCTTATAAAACCAAAACACGTATATCTTGAAAGGTTATCAATAACAACCGCAAAATATAGGTAATAATTTGCTAACTTTTAGCAATATATCTAGGCGATATCACTTCATATCATGAGTATGATGATAATTAAACACAGCATTTTGATAAATTAATCCATATCTTCATCTTTTTCATTTGTTTGATGTAATGTATCAGGAATATTATTATATATATATATATATAGATTAGAATTCGTTTCATAATAATAATTATTAATTTGGAACCTTGTTCACAGTAAAACGTACAGAAGATATATTTTATTTTCTAAATGTCAGATTGTTTATTATTTGAATGTATAGGTATTAATTGACATTAAAAATTAGTAGACCCAATATTTAATTCAATTTGTAAACCACTTTAATATGGGGACTAAGGGCCGGTTTTTTTATTAATTTGCTTTATATCTTCTTCTGCAGTTTAAATAAAATGACTAAAATATATTTGTGAGTATAGTAGCAGTAGTAGTAGTACTTATATATTAATATATTTGTATAATAAGTTAAAAGAATAAAGTAGGTATATGGCGGGCGATCTTGTGGTGGCCACGTCAGATTTTTTATATGATTCTACATTTTAGTTATTAAGAAAAGTATGAACAGTTTAATAAGCGTACAAGGAAGTCATGTGGTGTCCACGTCAGATTTTTTATTGCAAACAAAAAACCTAAATAAAATTTTTTGATCCGAGTGGCAGGTAATTTGTTATTATTATTAACAAAAAAGTTGCAACATTGAAACAAGATACAAAATGGCTCCGCAAATAGTTTTATTAGATTAATTGGCTCAAAATAAACACTTTCTGTCTCTTGGCATTTTTTCGAAAAATACATCCTTTTCGAGATATAGCCGATTTTAAGTCGAAAAACTGCCAAAAATGTCCAACTTCAGAAATTCATATCTCAGTTTCTAATGCATCTTTTTTAATTTAACAAGTTGCAAAATGATCATATTTGCAGCTAAATTTTGATAAAATTCTTAGGTTTCGTTAAAGTGGTGGAAACGCACAAATATTGAACAATCAGTCTGAAAACGTTTTTTTTCCATTAAATTGGTTACATATAATATTTTCTAAAACAATTTATCAAAATGAATGAGTATTTAGTTAGTTTTAGGCATTTTTTCGTTGAAAATGTAAAACAATCAGTTATCAAATTTTTTTCTTTTATTTCCATGTTGCTTTACGTAACATAGTTATAATATTTAAATTTTAAAAACATTATTAACTAAGTAATTAATACATATTTATACGTGTCAATTTTTTTTAAATATCTACAAAACCATACTAATGGAATTTTTAAGGAATAATGCTCATTAAAGGAGTCTAATTTCATCATTCGAATTCAGTCTCACTATCTTCTGACAAAATTTATGTATGGTCAGGTACAATTTCAGCATTTTTTCATTGGGATGAACAATAATTACAGCTGTCACAACATTTCATAATAATAATAATAATAAATTCATTTATTTGTGGGAGAAAGAGAAATCACACAAAAGGGAAAGAGTTCAGCTTAAAGCTGTTCTTCCACTCTCCCCATACAATAAAAAAAAATTACAAAAATATTGTGCAGTGATACATAGTACATAAAATAAGGTAACAAAAAGTATAAAACAAATATACAAATATACTAGGGATACATTAAACCAAGCATTAAACAAATACAATTTTACTTTATTTCTAAATACATTTAAAGAAAGATTTAAGAAATCAGAAGGCAAATCATTTAAAACTTTAACAGCATAAGCTGAGAAACACGATTCAAACTTAGTAGTTTTATGTAATGGTATGTGTAAATATACATTAGGTCTAACAGCAACCGAATGACAATTTTTACGTGGTACAAGTAAATTATACAGATATTCAGGTTTACCAGCATAATAGTATACTATAGAACAAACAAGCAGACAAAAGTACAAGTCTTTTTGACATATTTAAGATCTGGAGTTGATTTAGACGAGATGTTATATGTTCTCGATATTTTATTTGAGGAATTGCGAATCTTATGCAAGAGTTCTGGACACGCTGAATCTTCGATTTATAAATGTTATTTAGATGAGGGCCATATACACGGTAGCAATAGTTAAATAGCGACAATACTAGATTTTCAATAAGTTTTAGTTTAGCTTCAGTAGTTAGAAAGTCTCTTAGTTGATACAAATATTTTAGGCGCATGTAAGCACTAGAACACAAACTAACTACTTATTTATTAAATATAATATCACTTTGAATTAATAAACCGAGATTTTTGGCACTATCCACTTTCTTTATAGACTTCACTTGGATTTAAAACTATGTTTTCAGTAGCACTGCAGTTTATTAGATTAGGAGCACCTAGTAGCATAAACATAGACTTGTTCGAATTTATTATTAGGCCATTGTCCTTTGTCCATTCATTTATGCTCGATATATCTTTATTTATTATGTTACACTTTGTGCTAAGGTCACAAGGCTTAGAAGAAGTGTAGAGTTGAGTGTCATCAGCATACATTATTACATTAGTATGTTTCACACAGTTTGGAAGATCGGCGACATAAATGCAAAATAAAATTGGCCCTAATATAGAGCCCTGGGGAACTCTTTTTGAAATGGCTGATAAATCAGAAAGGTTATTTTTTAGTTTAGTACATTGATTTCTGTTTTCCAAATACGACGCGAACCAGGAGAGAACTGAATTTCTAATACCATAGTACTAAAGTTTTGCAAGGAGTAATTCATGATTTATCAAGTCCAAGGCTTTAGAAAAATCCAACATAACTAATAAGGATACTTCGCTGTGATCATATCCTTTGCATATGTCATCAAATACCTTCAATAGGGTGGTACACGTGCTATAATGTTTACGGAAACCAGACTGAATTGTAGGTAGTACACCAGTTTGATTCAGATGATCAGTTGTTCGCAAACAGTTTTTTCTAATAATTTTGATAGGACTGGTAGAACACTAATAGGTCGTAAATCATTCATTGACTGCACATGGTTTTTCTTAAGTACAGGTTGTACCACTTCGTTTAGTTAATTTTTCCATATTTTCTTGTTATTTATATTTATATATTTATATTTTCTTGTTATTTTGTTATTTAAATTAAAAAACATGTAGTAGCATGTGATTGTCATTGTTAAGTGTTGTTATGGATTGAAAAAATAGAATGGATCTGGTAACTATTTATAAATATCATTCATTCGATTTTTTCTTTCCCTGATTAAAGTCACCAGTATGTAGCGTCGTAATGTATATGTATAGTTGCGTAATTCTACATAAAATTTCCTTGATTCAGCTGTTCTTTTCTTTTTATAAGAGTTATATGCTTTGTTCTTACGTTTAATAATTTCCTTAATATTATAAGTTATGTATGGTTTAGACTGTTTTTTTGCACAATGGCGATTTTCCAGACATGTGGAACTACTGCTTCAGTTAATGAAGAGTTTATTAAGTCTGTAGTAATACACGGGTTTCCATGATAAAATAATTTCAACCATTGTTTTAGAAATTTCGTCAAATCCAACAGCATTACTCTTTATACTGTTAAATAAGCGTATGACGTCATGGTTATTTAAGGTTTCAAAGCTGTGAAGACAGTAATTTGATACATTAGGATAATTTTTAGTTTGGAAGTAATTTAATGTATCAGAGTAATGTCTACATCAGGTAATAAAGAGACGAAAAATTTATTAATGTCGCTTAAATTAAATTGAGTCTGGGGTGCAGGTTTGATTCAGAGTTTTCTTAGAGAGTGCCAGAATTCCTTACTATTTTTAATATTTTCACCTTGCATCCATTTGAAATAAGCTATTTTTTCTGACTTAATAGCTTGATTTGTATAGTTGCGTAATTCTACATAAAATTTCCTTGATTCAGCTGTTCTTTTCTTTTTATAAGAGTTATATGCTTTGTTCTTACGTTTAATAATTTCTTTAATATTATAAGTTATGTATGGTTTAGACTGTTTTTTGCACACATGGTTTCGATCGGTGCAAATTGATCAAATATATTAATAACGATTTGATTAAATTGGTTAATTTTGTCATTAACATTTTGGGATTGTTGAAGATTTACTAAGCTCAGAGTGTCAATTAGCGCAGTGGTGTTGCAATTTTTAAAATTTCTGTATGTGCAGGTTGTAGCTTGATTTCGTGATTTTGTAGTATTTAGTTTACAACAAATCATGCGATGATCTGAAAAGGGTACATCAGAATTACTGACTTCAATTACTGTTTCATCTGTAGTCCAGGCAATAATATCAATTAAGGATTCCGTCTGTGTCGTAATTCTGATGGGCTCAGTAATAATCTGAGTAAGATTAAACCGATGAAATATATCGGTAAGGTTTGCGAATCCTACTGTAGACGGAAATTGTATAACAATTTATTATGCGTGAATTCTTTTGAAGGAGATACAGCGATGGAGTTCATGCAAAAATTTATTTGTTCTTGCAGTGGTAAAACATTTTGTGTAAGAAGAAGAAATTTGTTCTTGCTGTTCGCAAGGATTTAAATGTTGTGACATCTGTAAATTGTTCATCTCAGTGTAAAAATGCTGAAATTGTACCTGACCATACAGAAATTTTGTCAGAAGATAGTGAGACTGAATTAGAATGATGAAATTAGACTCCATTAATAAGCATTATTCCTTAAAAATTCCATTAGTGTGTTTCTGTAGATATTTAAAAAAAATTGACACGTATAAATATGTATTAATTACTTAGTTAATATTGTTTTTAAAATTTAAATATTATAACTATGTTACGTAAAGCAACATGGAAATAAAAGAAAAAAAATTGATAACTGATTTTTTTACATTTTCAACGAAAAAATGTCTAAAACTAACTAAATACTCATTCATTTTGATAAATTGTTTTAGAAAATATTATATGTAACCAATTTAATGGAAAAAAAAAACGTTTTCAGACTGATTGTTCGATATTTGTGCGTTTCCACCACTTTAACGAAACCTAAGAATTTTATCAAAATTTAGCTGCAAATATGATCATTTTGCAACTTGTTATATTAAAAAAAGATGCATTAGAAACTGAGATATGAATTTTTGAAGTTGGACATTTTTGGCAGTTTTTCGACTTAAAATCTGCTATATCTCGAAAAGGATGTATTTTTCGAAAAAATTCCAAGAGACAGAAAGTGTTTATTTTGAGCCAATTAATCTAATAAAACTATTTGCGGAGCCATTTTGTATCTTGTTTCAATGTTGCAACTTTTTTGTTAATAATAATAACAAATTACCTGCCACTCGGATCAAAAAATTTTATTTAGGTTTTTTGGTTGCAATAAAAAATCTGACGTGGACACCACATGACTTCCTTGTACGCTTAGTAAACTGTTCATACTTTTCTTAATAACTAAAATGTAGAATCATATAAAAAAATCTGACGTGGCCACCACAAGATCTCCCGCCATATACCTACTTTATTCTTTTAACTTATTATACAAATATATTAATATATAAGTACTACTACTACTGCTATATTTGACACATAAATATGTATTAATTAGGTAGTTAATAATTTTTTTTTAAATTAAATATCATAACTATATATAAAGTAAAGCAACATGGAAATAAAAGAAAAAAAATTTGATAACTGATTTTTTTACATTTTCAACGAAAAAATAACTAAATACTCATTCATTTTGATAAACTGTTTTAGAAAATATTATATGTAACCAATTTAATGGAAAAAAAATTGTTTTCAGACTTAGTGTTCTATATTTGTGCGTTTCCACCCCTTTAACGAAACCTAAGAATTTTATCAAAATTTAGCTGCAAATTTGGGGCGTAAAACAAAAAGGTGGCCATATGGCAAAAATATACTTTTAAAGTACACGTCTTGATTATCATTTTGCAACTTGTTAAATTAAAAAAGGTGCATTAGAAACAATTTTGGCAGTTTTTCGACTTAAAATCGCCTATATCTCGAAAAGAATGCATTTTTCGAAAAAATACCAAGCGACAAAATGTGTTTATTTTGAGCCAATTAATCTAATAAAACTATTTGCGGGGCCATTTTCTATCTTGTTTTAATGTTGCAATTTTTTGTTTATAACAAATTACCTGCCACTCGGATCAAAAAAATGTATTTTTTGTCTTTCTTCGTGTTTTGCTTAAACAACAGACATCGTCCTGTTCGTAATTTGGTATAATAATGAATGAAATTTGTGTTATTACTACTGACATCATTATTAGTATTATTTCGTTATTTATTTAAAAATCATTGAAATTGTTTTCTTACTTCGTTGGTCATTTGGAGACGGCTGCTATTATCCTCTTATTTCATGATTAGTTTAAAATCGAGTGAAATTGTTCTCTGACTACTAAATTATTCTCTTATTTCGTGGTTCGTTTGAAGACGACTGACATTGTCCTCCTACTACGTGATTTGTTTAAAGACGTTTGAAATGTTCTGTCTTCGTATTTTTTTTACGACTCTTATTTCGTGAATAAATTAAATTCATTTCCTACTGAGGGAATTGTTTGAAGTTGATGGCGTGATCTTACTTTGTGACGTGATTTATTTAAAAGCAGCTGATCTTGTTCTTTACTTCGTGATTTTTTAAAAACAATATACTTTTCTCTTAATTCGTTTAAAATGGACTAACATCGGTCCTCTTACATAGTAATTTGTTTAAAAACTACTGATATTATTCGCTTACTTCATGGTTCGTTCGATCAAGACTGATATTGTCGTCCTACTTCGTTATTTGTTCAAAATTTTCAAGGTCTAAGTGTATTAGTATTAGTATTACCTTGAAAAAAATTTTCACCTTTTAGCAGATTTTTAACATTAAAATCGATGTTATTCAAAATTTTATGAGCCAAATAGAGTCTTCAAGGTCAAAGTGTATTAATATTTAAAAAACGTAATCAGACTCAAAATTTCCTTCTCTTTCGATTGCAAATGTCAAAAATATGTATGTAACCATGTAACCTTTATTTCAACCATTTTTTTTAATTTCACTTAGGTTTTGAGTTATTTGACTGTACCCTTTTCTTTTGCTCACCCTGTATATATAATATATATATATATATATATATATATATATATATATATATATATATATATATATATATATATATATATCCGGGTATCAATCGGGCTTCCTTTCAGATCCAAGACATCCGGCGTCCACTGAAAATACGGCGTATACTAAGATTTTTATTCGTGAATATTCCATATTTCATCATGTACTATAGGGCTTCCACCACCGATTAGATCGTATATTTTTATTTTACTTTCATTTTATTATCTATCCAGCTTCCTTTCATAAAGACGGTATAGTGCGTCCGCCGTATATATTTTTGTATGCAATTTACTCAAGTTGCATTACATATGACTTCCGACAGTGTTGCCGTCTTTTTGCAGGCTAAAAATAGAACTGCCATTGAGCGTCAGTTGCATCGCAGATTTCGTACGGCGTCCACGGTATATTCAGGGAGAATCATAATAAACGAATAGCTCTACAGGGGTGTTTCACGGACACGGGACACCTCAAATAATTCCTATACTAATAAAGATACAATAAAATACTATAAGACAATCTTATAGAAGACCAAGGGGACATCTGCTTAAATAAGAATTTATTTTTTTAAATCAGTGGTCCTCATGTTAGGGTAAAAAATAATATTCTTTTGAATGAGATCATATATTTTTTTATACGTATTCCGTAGGGTTTTTTTTTTAAATTCAACCTTATAATCGTTTTATATCCTTACATAACAAAAATATTGATAAAACTTCAATTTAAAGTTTCGATAAATTTTATGCAACATGCCACAAACAGTAGGTCATGAACAATAACAAAACAAGTTCTAAAAAAATGATTTACCAATTAGAACGAAATCAGAAATTACATGGACCATTTTCTCAAAAAAATGCCCTAATGTTTTGTCATGTAAAAAAAAATTATCGCAACTTTAAATTGAATTTTTCTGAATATTTTTCTTATGTAAGGATATAAAATGATTATACGGTTGAATTCAGAAAAAAATACCCTATCGAATAGGCATAAAAAATATATATGATATCATTTTTAAAAAATATAACTTTGTACCCTAATTTGGGAACTACTGGTTTGAAAAAATAAATTCTTATTTAATCAGATGTCCCCCTTGATCTTCTATAAGATTGTCTTATAGTATTTTATTTTATCTTTATAGTATAGGAATTTTTTGAGGTGTCCCGTATCCGTGAAACACCCATACGTGCTTAACTTATTAAAGAATTTATTTTGGCGAAATAATTCTTCAAGGTTTACATCAGAAAAAAAAGTAGCTAAAGCAAATATTTTTCCTGTGGTATATACCAGCTGTACAATTTTCGTTTGCCAGCATTGGGCTGAATTTAAATAAGTTGACAAATTAAATTGAATTCAGAAAAAAAATATTGATTTTATGAAGTTACTTTTAGGTATTGGTTCCATTTAAAAAATCATAAGTTAGTGTCATACCTCAAAAATGTACCCAAGATAAAAATAATCATGTACGTTACTGGATAAACCTTACAAATAAATACCTAACTTTTTTATTAGAAACTTTTTTCCAATAATCAATTGTTTCGGAATTATTTAAATTTTTTTTGCTATTACAAAGACATGTCTGAGATGTACTTCCAAATGCGCACATTAACTCCCATTTGACCGAAGCCGTAGATGTTATAGTTTCCGAAATCCCAATGGTGGCAAACGAAAATGGGACATTCTATATATAATACAAATATTTTATTTATAATTTAATTTATTTCAGTTGTGAGGAAACTACTACTATACAGTCATTTCATGAATTTGTTTGTCAAGTCTAAATAGACAAACATATTTAATGCAGTCAATAATGTTAAAATTTTTTTTGTAAAGTGATAAATTCATCAAATAATTTACTTCCGATTAGTTTTTCATTTTTATCTAATTTTATAGCTTGCAGAAAATGCTATATTAACCTTCCGGCTACCACCCAGCAAACACAGTGTTGACATGTACGTAACTATTATGTAATATTTAGAGAACATCGTTGACGAACCTAAATATTGCATAAATGATGCATAAAATTGCCATATGGATGACACATTTTGAAACCATATCTCCATGACATAACACTATAGACCTAAAACCAATATATATATATATATATATATATATATATATATATATGTGGCAGGTACGTAACAGATACGGATCAGTTATCGCATGGCATATGTTACATACTCGCCACATGGAACTGCCATATGAATGTAACATTTTGTAACCATATCTCCATGACATAACTTTACAGACATGAAACCAACATTTATATGGCAGGCACGTAATAGTTAATGGATCAGAAGTCACATGGCATTAAAACTTATATCTTACATACTTGCCACATGGCACTGCCATCTGATTATAACTTTTTGTAGCCATATCTCCATGACATCACTTTACAGACATGAATAATAATTTGAAAAATGACAGAAATTATAATAAATAATCTCATATTTACTGACAGTTCATAGTAAGATGGAAATGGAATGGAATGGAATTAGATGTTTGCATTTTGCTGCTTGAAACCATCTTTAAACAACGTGGTTTCGAATTTTCTTCCCTATCGAATGAGAAAGCTGATGTTATCTAATTTAGTTACAGAGAAAATTGAATAACGCCCGATGTAATGCAAAAACGCAATGTATGGACGCCCGATTGATAGCGGGATATATATATATATATATATATATATATATATATATATATATATATATATATATATATATATATATATATATTTATATACCTTTGAAAAGGTGTGTGTAAATAAAAGGTTTAATTTTGTTTAAGTTTTTATTTCAACTACAGGATTTGATTTTATGCGTGAGGATAAGATATCTTTGCTAATGATATGTAATTAGAAATATGATAGATAATGATTACAAAGAAATTAAACAGATAAAACTAAAACTACAAGAAGAATTTGAAATGCAAAATATAGGAGTATTAAAAACTTTTCTTGAAATAAATGTACGACACAAACAAACGATGGAATGTACTTAAGTCAGAAAAATTACATAATTATTATGCTACAAAAATTCAAAATGAGCGACTGTAACAGAATTAATTCACCAATGGAAGCAGGGAGTCTAATATATGAAAATGAAAATACTTTGACCGAAAATAAACCAATTCGTGAATTAGTAGGTTGCCTGATGTACCTAATGACAGCAACACGGTCAGATTTGAGTATATCTGTAAATATCTGTAGTAGACATTAAGAGAATCCTACTGATGAAGTTTGGAAAGCTTTGAAAAGAATTTTAAGATACCTTAAAGGTACTGTCGATACTGAATTATTTTACCCCAAAAATAATGATATACATCTCCTGGATTCACGGACTCAGATTGGGCTGGAGACTTGAAGGACAGAAAATCCACAACAGGATATTTATTTAAAGTATTTGGCGGAACAGTATGTTGGAGTTCCAAAAAACAATCAACGATAGCAATGTCCTCTACTGAGAGTGAATATATAGCATTATCAGAAGCTGCCAAAGAGGGAGTTTGGTTAATAAATCTTCTGAATGAACTTGGTTTTGCTAAAACATCCTTTGTAATTTATGAGGACAACCAGTCTTGCATAAAGCTGTTAAAGAAATGGGAACATAAAAGGCTAAAACACATCGATGTTAGATATTACTTTATAAGAGACTTAGTTACTGAAAATATAATTATTGTAGAATATGTTTGTACGGCTGAACAAACAGCTGACATTTTGACAAAAAGTCTTGTTGGTGAGTTGTTTGTTAAACATAGACTTTTGGGTTTATCTAGTTATTAGTTTAGTTATATTTAAAATTACGCTGTAATTTGTTAAAATATTTGATTGAGGGGAAATGTTGAAATACAATCAAAAGTATTTTAAATATTGTACTACTTGTTTAAGTGCAATAAATATTACTATTACTATTACCGCTCTTTTCTAGTGTTTTTCTGGTTATAATTGTTTATGTTTTTCAGAAGAAGATCTGTCAACGTGCTCTGTCTGTAAAATTTAACTTTGAAAAGGTGTGTGTAAATAAAAGGCTTAATTTTGTTTAAGTTGTTTTTTTATCAGTGTTTATTTCAACTATAGTCCATGGGCCAGCTAGCCAAATTCAATATTTCGGTATAATTTGGGGGTACTAAGTTTTCTTTTAACCATAGTTATATATGAGTATAAGGATCATTAAAAACCATGATTGCCATCCTCAAGTGGTAGCTAATAGAAATGGCGGCCAATACAAGATGGCCGGCGTTGCTTTTAAAAACGGCTATATCTATGGAAGTAATGGTCCGATTTCAAAAAACTTTCGATCGTACCATTTTTAAAGTACATTAAATTTGCAACAATTTAAGCCCAACCGCAGCTCTGTACGTCTAATAGTTTCCGAGATATGGCACTTTTAAAATTAGCACTTTTTTCAAAAAAATGAAAATAAAATCAGTAAACAAATTTTATTTTGGTTACTTTATAACTGTAGAAATCAATTTTGAAAATACACGGAATAGCGAATTAATAGTAACAGCCATGGAATTAAAAACAAATGCGTAATGTTTTAAACGTCAAATTATTAGTACCTACGTATAAATGATTTTGACAATCTATTATTCTGACATTGACGTTTAAAGCTGTTACTAAAAATTCGCTATTTCGTGTATTTTCAAATTTGATTTCTGCAGTTATAAAGCAACCAAAATAAATTTTGTTTACTGATACTCCTGAATTTTATGCTCAACAACATTTATTTGAAACATTTTTGTCTAAAATAATTAGGGAAGCAATGCGAACGGAAAAACTGATTTACCATGTTAAACGCCTATGTTTCACTTTTCAATATACACCCGATATATATATATATATATATATATATATATATATATATATATATATATATATATATATATATATATATATATATATATATATATATATAAATAAAATTAGAGGACATAGAAAAATGCGTGACTGCTTAATTCATGCAAAAATATTACTATGATAAACATAAACAGTAAAAAATAAATAAGCATTAACACAATAAAACTAACATGGCAGGGTTGCCATGTCAGTACAAATAATAATAAAAAAACTAACATGGCAACTCTGCCATGTTGGTACAGTTCATTAGAAGACGACTGACGTCATTTTATTTCCCGATTTGTTTGAAATTTACTAAAATTAATCACTTATTTCGTGGTTCGTTGGCATCGACCTCTTAATTCGTGATCTGTTTAAAAACTACTGAAATTGTTTTATTACTTCGTGATTCGTTTGAAGACGACTGCATCGTCGATTTACTTCGTGATTCTTTTGAAAACGGCTACAGTTATTCTCTTATTTTGTGGTACGACGACTGACATCTTATTCTTGACTCGTGATTTGTTTAAAAATAAATGAAAATGTTATATTTCTTCGTAGTTCTTACGGAGACGACTTACTTTATCCTCATATCTCATAATTAATTTTAAAAAGACTGAAATTGTTTTCTTCCTTCGTAGTTCATTTAAAGATGACTGACATCGTCCACTTATGTGTTTAAAAATTACTGAAATTGTGTTCTTACCTCGTGGTTCGTTTGAAGACGACTGATATCGTCCTCTGACCTCGTAATCGACTAAAATTGTATTCATATATCGTAGTTCGTTTTGAAAAGACTGATATCGTCTTTTTCCTTCGGGATTTTTTTTTGCCAACGACTTTATTATTCTTTTACTTCGTAATTTATTTCATAATCACTAAAATAACTGTTTTCTTACTTCGTGAGTTATTGAAAAACAACTGAAATTATTCTCCTAAATCGTGATTCAATTAAAGACGACTGCCTTGGACCTCTTACTTCGTGATGTATTTAAATACAATTGACATCGTCTCTTTACTTCGTGATTTGTATGAGAACATCTAACATCTGTTCTCTTACATAGTAATTTGTTTAAAAAAAACTGAAATTATTCTCTTACTTCATGATTAATTGACATTGTAATTGTACTTTGTTATTTGTTTAAAAACGATTGAAATTGTTTTCTTACTTCGTGGTTCGTTTGTTAGACAACTGGCATCGTCTTTTCACTTCGCGATTTTTTTAAAAACAAATAAAATTTATCTATTATTTCGTGGTTCGTTTGGATACAATTAACATCGTCCTCTTAATTCGTGGTTTAGTTAAAAACGACTAAAATTGTTTTCTTACTTCGTAGTTCGTTTGGAGATGACTTACATTGTTCTCATACCTAATAATTTGTTTAAAAACAACCAAAATTGCTTTCTTACTTTGAAGATCATTTGGCAACGAAAATTGTTGTCTTATATCGTAGTTCTTTCGCAGACTACTGACATCGTCTGATATCTTTGGGATTTTTTTAGAAAACAACTGAAATTCTTCTCTTACTTTGCAGTTGGTTTGGAAACGACTGACCTTAACATCGTGTTTTGTTTAAAAACGGCTGTAATTGTTTTCTTACTTCGTAGTTCGTTTAGAGATGACTGACATTTTACTCTAACTTCATGATTTGTTTAAAAACGACTGAAATTATTATCACACTTCACGGTTCGTTTGAGTACAACTGATTTTGTATTTTTACTTCGTAATTTATTTAAAAATAACTGAAATTGTTTTTTACTTCGTGATTTGTTTCAAAACGACTGTAATTATTTTCTTACATCGTGGATCGTTTGAAGACGATTGACTTTGTCCACTTACTTCGTGATGTATTTAAAAACAATTGACATCGTTTCCTTACTTTGTGTATTGTATGAAAACGACTGACATCGTCCTTCTATTTCGTGATTTGTTTAGAAATAACTGACATCATCGTCTTTGTGTTTTGTTTAAAACCTATTTCTTCGTGATTTGTTCAAAAACAACTGATAGTGTCCTATTGTTTCGTGATTTGTTTGAAAATGACTGACATCGTCCTTTTACTGCTTGGTTCGCTTGAAAACAAGTGAAATCATTCTTTTACTTCCTGAATATTTTGAAAACGACTGACATCGTCCTCTTACTTCGTGTTTAGTTTAAAAATGAATGGCATAGTGCTTTTACCTTGTGATTTGTTTGAAAACGAGTGACAGTGTCCTTTTACTTCATAACTGGTACTTTTGTGATTTGTTTAGAAATAACGTATGTGTTTATACTTTGTGGTTCGCTTAAAACAACAGACATCAACCTTCGTTTTTACATAATTTATTTGAAAATGACTGATATCGTCCTTCTGATATGTAGTTCGCGTGAAATCAACTTATATCGTTCTTTCATATTGTGGTTTGTTTAAGAAGGTTCGATATTGTTTTTGAAAATATTACCATTCAACTGAAAATTTTCCAAGTTGAAGATGGATGTATTTATCGTGCACTATTAAAATTTTAGATCAATCGTCCAAACCATTTTTTTAAATAAATTTTAAAAAATTTCTGTTTTACATGGGAGTAAATGAGAATACATTTTTAAAGGGCTGTATGATCTACAAAAATAATACTACCAGAAAGAGATTTACAGTAATTATAAATCGGACATTAATAAATCATGAAATAAAAATTCAGTGGATTCTTTCACACCATTATTGAGTTATTAAAATAAATAAAATTTAAAACGTGACAATAATGCTCACATAACTAAAAGAGCGATAATTATGGCAACAACGGCGCAAATCATAGATTGGCGCAAAATTTAAAATACTGTTGGCAAGTATAAAGGTGCGTTTATGTTGGATCATTGCGAAAATTCCAATTAATATTATTTTATAAAGTTTGTAACAAATAATATTATATTTATATTTTCCCAACAAATAAAAGAAAATACACATACATAAGTCATTTTGAGGAAATTTAACACACTTGCGCAAAGCGCATACAAAACTATCAAAATTAAGAACTATTTGTGTAAGAATTATTCGTGTTCATCTAATAAAAACTCTTCGAGGGATATGACGGGAGGTTAAAATAATTTATTTTACGTGGTTAATTATAATATAAAACTAAAAATTATTTACATACTGTACAAAAATGATCTAATATACATTTCATTACTTTAGATTTTAGAAATTTTGATAGCTTTTGGTTTACCGGCACTATTTTGTTGTAAAAGTTATTTTTTTTCCTCTATGGTCACTAAATGTTTTTGCAATTATTTCGTAATTAATTCCCAAATGTCCCTTATCTTTTAATCATACCTGGACATATGACTCTTTTTAAAGGCTGTAGAGTAGAAATTATAATATCTGTATTTTCCTTTTGTATAAGTTTATCATGTACTTGTACCATTATTAATTATTTTGGAAGCAGAAATATGATTTTGCACCAATTGTTCTAATAAATAGACATCATATTCAGCTTTATGAGCATACTTTGTAGATAATAATAATGTTTCCGACGCCAAAGTTGTTAAAGTTAGTTGATGCTTTTTAGATCTACGTTCAGGAAATCTGTTTTTTAATCATTTAAATAATTGTCTTGGAAATAGTGAATGACTGGACGAAAACTATCAATTGAGTTCTAATTTCTTATAGCTTGAATTAATCTTGGAGCGTCAAAAGAACAATTGTAAGCTACTAACATACATGGTTTATCCAAATTTTGAAGAAAATTTAAAAGATCTCTCAGAACGTGACGATGTTTTCGTCCGTAGTAAAAAAGATCTGTACCCTCATTAGTTAAACCATTACTTTCCGATGCATTCTTTTGTATTTGTTGACATAGAATTCAAGTCGGATATGATTTTTGTAGGCACAGTTGTCGACAATAATAGAGCATATTACAATCACTTTGCAGTAGTCCCATATTACTCTTGTACGTGTCAATTTTATTAGCTTCTTTCCAAAAACGCAATTGCGCTCTAATTTTTTTACATTCTCTGTGTGCTCGTTTAAATACCGGTGTTTTTCTTGTAATTTTTCTTTCAGCTGAATTTTTATTTTTCTGAGCGATTAATTCCTATAGACATTGAGACTTTCTTTATGGTTTGAGAAAGGTAGACATCACCTTCATTTTTATGGAGGACAGTGCAACCATAACGAAAATCACTGGATTCGCTTAGACTATAGCATGTAGATTTGTGAGCTTTATGAGCTATAATTGAATTAACACTCTTGTTTCCTTGCGTTGAAACATCGGCAGCAAACTGTTGTGCATTTTCCGCAAATTTGTTGAATTCAGAAACAAGCGTTTCAAAGAGAACTAAGTTTTTAAGCCACCTAAAACAGTTTTATGCTGGTAACACTCAGGATTTTTTAAAATCCACATCAGTCTGCACAGTTATCGTGGTTGTTGAATGCGTGATATGGAATATTTCTCGATTGTTTTTAATTTTATAAAGCATATTTTTTACACCTTTTGATGCGTGATTCTTATCGGATAACTTTACAACAGGATGATTAGCAGCTTGTCGAACTGCACTACTGCTGGAGGAGTCATTATCGCCAATGAAAACTCTGACTTCCAAATGTTTCTTAATACTGCACTTTCTGTTACAAGCTTGACAGAAATATAAGCTTCCATAGCTTTCGCGCTTACGCAAAAATTGAGACGACAATCGTGATCTTTATTGAATAAATATATTAGTCCAGTCAGTGGAGATTAAAATAGGTCGTTCCCTTACAAAAGGTGGGGTAGTAATGATTTTTTAATATGTTGTTTGAGTAGTGACTCTGATGAAAACTACAAGTTTTCGACCTTGGGCAGCATGAGCGCGAGCCGCCATCTTGAATGAAAGGTGCAAAGAACACGTTTTCACAGATTAACTCGGTAACGGTTCGATATATGAGAAAAATATTCAAATATGGTTATAAAGAATAAAAATTAGAAACTTTTTGTATTTATACTTTTCTTGTTAGCCCAGTCAATCTAGATTTAACCTGGAAATGGAAGATAGAATTCTAATTTTTTGCACAGATGTTCCTTATAACGTAGTATAACTCTCCTAGAAAGTCCCAAGGTTACCGACGCTTGCTTCCCTCGGGAGAGGCCAGAAGGTCCTAAGGGATGGCAAATCATATATGCAGACATAAACTCGTATAACTTTCGATCGGCATGACGTAGACACGTCAATGATAGCTCAAAATGTTGAGAATAATGTGCACTATACACGTAGACACTCAAAGCTAAATATTATGCCATAATAACCGGTCTAACAACTCCAGACACACAAAAGTGGTTAACGCACAAAATAATATACGCATTTTAATTATATATTCTTATTATGATTAAATAACATGGTTTTACATTATTTTCTATAGAATAGATACAGAGAGAACACTGTTGCTTTCAGAGGTGACGTGTTTAGTACCGGGAATAATAATAAAATTGAAAAGAAAAATTATATAAGTGTACTATTTTACGGATTATGTACAGAGGTAACCCAGTCAAATGGTAGAAAATAGGGAAAAGTTTTGAGAATGTTTTGAAATTTTTATTATTAAATTCTTCGAACATTTCTGTATAAGACAGATGACTTTTAAAAAAATTTGAGAGCCAAATTTACGATTTTCTACGAGACAAAATTGAAAAAATCTTAGTTTTTTAATATTTTTTGTGTTTAATGACCAATAACTTCTAAACTAATTAAATTTTTCACTTCCGGTTTCTTTTATCAAATTTTGAGAACGATTCTCTATAAGTTAGATTATTTTAAAATTTTGTTGAGGGTATTTGTTAAGCCAAAAAATAAAGTTTTTCTTCAAGAGAAAATTGAGAAATTTTAGTTTATAAAATTTATTTTGTGTTTAAAGACCTGTAGTTTCTGAACTAATAAAAAATTTGACATCCGGTTTCTTTTATTAAATTCTCCGAACAATTCTCTATAAGATAGATTATTCTAAATTTTTTGAAGGCCTTAGTTAAGACAAAATTTTAAGATTTTCGTCGCGAGAAAATTGAGAAATTTTAATTTTTAAAATTTATTTTGTGTTTAATTACCTTTTTTGACATCCGGTTTCTTTTATCAAATTCTCTGAACAATTCTCTATAAGATAGATTATTTTATTTTTATCTTAAAGGCCTGAGTGAAGCCAAAATTTTAAGATTTTCGTCGCGAGAAAATTGAGAAATTTTAGTTTTTAAAATTTATTTTGTGTTTAATGACCTGTAGTTTCTGAACGAATAAAAATTTTGACATCCGGTTTCTTTTATCAAATTCTCTGAACAATTCTCTATAAGATAGATTATTTTATTGTTATCTTAAAGGCCAAAGTGAAGCCAAAATTTTAAGATTTTCGTCGCGAGAAAATTGAGAAATTTTAGTTTTTAATATTTATTTTGTGTTTAATGACCTGTAGTTTCTGAACGAATAAAAATTTTGACATCCGGTTTCTTTTATCAAATTCTCTGAACAATTCTCTATAAGATAGAATATTTTATTTTTATCTTAAAACCCTGAGTGAAGCCAAAATTTTAAGATTTTCGTCGCGAGAAAATTGAGAAATTTTGGTTCTTAATATTTATTTTGTATTTAATGACCTGTAGTTTCTGAACGAATAAAAATTTTGACATCCGGTTTATTTTATCAAATTCTCTGAACAATTCTCTATAAGATAAATTATTTTATTTTTATCTTAAAAGCCTGAGTGAAGCCAAAATTTTAAGATTTTCGCCGCGTGAAAATTGAGAAATTTTAGTTTTTTAAATTTTTTTGTGTTTAATGACCTGTAATGTCTGTAATGTAATAATCTATCTTATAGAGAATTGTTCAGAGAATTTTGAAAAAGACACCGGATATCAAATTTTGTATTCGTTCAGAAACTACAGGACATTAAACACAAAAAAACTTTTAAAAACTAAAATTTCTAAATTTTCTCTTGAAGAAAAACTTTATTTTTTGGCTTAACATAAACCCTCAACAAAATTCTAAAATAATCTAACTTATAGAGAATCGTTCTCAAAATTTGATAAAAGAAACCGGAAATCAAAAATTTAATTATTTTAGAAGTTACTGGTCATTACACACAAAAAATATTTAAAAACTAAGATTTTTTCAATTTTCTCTTGTAGAAAATCGTAAATTTGGCCCTCAAATTTTTTTAAAAGTACTCTGTCTTATACAGAAATGTTCGAAGAATTTAATAATAAAAATTTCAAAACAATCCCAAGACTATTCCTTATTTTCTACCATTTGACTGGGTTACCTCTGTACATAATCGGTAAAATTGTACACTTATATAATTTTTCTTTTGTTTTTATATTATTCCCGGTACTATACACGTCACTCTCTGTATCTATTCTATACAAAATAATGTAGAACCATGTTATTTGATCATAATAAGAATATATAATTGAAATGCGTAAATTATTTTGTGCGTTAACCACTTTTGTGTGTCTGGAGTTGTTAGACCGGTGATTATGGCATAATATTTAGCTTTAAGTGTCTACGTGTATAGTGCACATTATTCTCAACATTTTGAGCTATCATTGACGTGTCTACGTCATTCCGATCGAAAGTTATACGAGTTTATGTCTGCATATATGATTTGCCATCCCTTAGGACCTTTTGGCCTCTCCCGAGGGAAGCAAGCGTCGGTAACCTTGGGACTTTCTAGAAGAGTTATACTACGTTATAAGGAACATCTGTGCAAAAAATTAGAATTCTATCTTCCATTATTAGGTTTGGCTAATTTTTGTCTAGATTGACTGGGCTATGTATGTTCAACAGGGACTATGATACGGTCGATGAAAAAGCTTTTTTGTATGTAATGACCTGTAACTTTTTAATAAAAAAATATTAACTTCCGGTTTCTTTTATTAAGTTCTTCGAACATTTCTCTACAAAAGATCTTAATTGTTTTTGAGGCCATTCGTTACTTTTGGTATTCAGCCGAATCCATTTTTTGTGCCAAATCCAAAATTTCTTGCAAATATAAATGCCCAGATTTTGCGTACAGGAAATGACCGCTTGCATGAAAGTACGGTAGCATTCTTTGAACAGTGTCAAGATGCAGTTTCCAGTTTTTCATACGTTCAGCTTCAATAAATTTCTTTACTGAAGAAATCATCTGAAAATATTGTATCCATAATTTGGTTGTAGGATCATTGTTTCCCAATTTTGTTAGTGCTTCTTTAAATTTAGTCGCTACAACTCTAAAGGTCTCATTTTCATTTGCTTCAAGAATCGTCGATTAATCTATATGACAATTCTTTCATTATAGCACGATCGTCATCTGTAAATTGAAGGGAATCTAGAATTACATGCACTAAAGCAAGATGACACAATAAGTGTGCACGAATTGCACGAGCATATGCGTGACCAGACAGCATTTTTTCGATGCTGTTATTGTCGCTAGGCGAATAATTGATGATAGGCTGGCATATTATCGTCGACTGCTTAAATTTTTGATTAACTTGTTCCATAAAGCCGTTCCATCTTGAAAGTTTAAATTTTGCCCACATTCAAATTAACTTGTAAAGGATAAAATTTATAAACTCTTTTGTATTTATACTTTTCTTGTAAGTTTGCGAAATTTTTTACTCAAAATGTCAAACTTTATTGTTACCTAGTAAATATTGCTAATAAACAAATCAAATATTTTGTGTAATATAATTCTATTAATAATTATATTTAATAATCGGGTTTATCAAGATTATTAGTACTAGCGTATATAAAAACTAAAAAAATATATTAGTTTGAATTGAATCATTCAACAAAAATTTAAATTGAAAATAGAAAATTATATTTACAATATAAATATTATCAGGTTTCTGTTCTTTTTGTCGGTCCTGGTCGATCGATATTATATCATCTTCATCCGCATCGTGAAATTCGTCTTTATTACTGAGAACCTGAAATTCTGCAGATAAATTTTCATCATCTTTACTTTCGCTCTCGATGGAAACATTTTGCGTATTTTCGCATGATTCTCCATTAAAAATCGACATACCAGAGAGCACTTCAATCCAGCTTTCCTACAGCTATAAGCTTTACTACATCCTTTTTTACAGCTGCAGAAAATAATATTTAATAATTTGTTAGGTGCTGGTTTCTCTGTCATTGTTACTGGAAGAAGATCATTGGTGTCAAGTTACCAGCCCCAAACTTCTAAATATTTTTGAATTCCAGACCATTTTTTGACTTGGTGATACGTCCTAAATGCATGATACCGTGCAGCATCCATTTTAGGTGACAAGGAAGCAAAGTTAATTTTACACTTCGTTGTTGATTGTATGAAACTTTTGTAACGGACTTCTTTCAAGGTTTCATTTTCAATGTCGCCTTCATATAAAGCAACGAAAAAGCGTCCAGCAGCATCGGCGATTTCGTCAAGTTTAGCATCTTGACATTTGAAGATGCCGATGATATTATAAAGCCTAGTTTCTTTGTGGACAAGTGAACAAAATTTTTTCTGCAGCTTTCGTACTTGTTTGCCATCATCCGTCGACCGGCATCGTTGTTGTTCAAATGCAATGTACAATGACGATTTCGTACCTTTACGCATTTCTTATCCGTAAAAAGCGACAAAAGAAACGGAGCAAGCTCAAACTTACGATTGTCCTTTAAATCATCGTCGGATTCTTCAACAATACAGATTCTCTGAAACAACATTAGTGGGTTGATGACAATTCTTTCTTCACCGACTTTTATGCTGCTGTTGATTGCTGCTAATGATTTGACCCGATCTTTGCCTTTAAATTTGATGGCCTCGAAATTACTATACGTTTTAAGCATGTTGAATATCCCTCTAAACCTTTTTCTCTTGACAAGTGACAGTTTATATGTTCATCACCTATAATTTCAGTACTTATGGATAGAAGCGAGTTTTTTCAAATCGTTATCTTCTCGAGTGATGCGTGAAGTTTATTCAATATACAATATTCCTCAATAGAATCAAATACCTACATTATGCAAAAAAAATCATTCCATAGCGCTAGTACACTATCGGTAATACCGCGGCCGCGAGTATTAAAGTCTACTCTATGGTCACATCTGACCAAATCCCCGACCAAAACTTGTTTGTGCGCCTAATTTTGAAATAGCCTTTCGTCGTAAACTTTTGGTATTCAGCCGAATCCTTTTTTTGTTCCAAATCCAACATTTCTTGCAAATATAAATGCACAGATTTTTCGTACAGGAAATAACCGCTTGCATGAAAGTACGACAGCATTCTTTGAACAGTGTCTAGATGCAGTTTCCAGTTTTCCATACGTTCTGTGACAAACTTTCGGGTTGGGCACAAGTGTTTGGTGCAGATTCCTCGGGCGCCAAACGGTTCCGGATAACTGGGTCGGTTTTTTAGGTCCAGTGGACAGAAATAAAACAAGATGGTTGACAACAGGGTTGATTTTATTTATGCGAAAAGTGTACAAAACAGAAGTCAAACGTAGTTTGGTAGCGACCACCGTGTTAAGGTACTGCGGACGCCGATAACTCGTAATTCCCCGAGTCTGCAGTGTAGGATGGAGCCGATACGGTGCAGGGCGCCGCCCAGGGTCGCCCTCTCTTCAATCCGGTGGTTTTTGGAAAACCGGCGCCACTCTTACGAGTCGAGGATGCTTCCCACCAGCCTGAAGGCTCGAGGGTGTCGTCGGAGGTTCCCTCCACTCTTACGAGTCGAGGATGCTTCCCACCAGCCTGAAGGCTCGAGGATGTCGTTGGAGGTTCCCTCCACTCTTACGAGTCGAGGATGCTCCCCAGGTCGCGAAGCTAACTGAGAGTGTCCCCAACTATGGAACCGCGGGAGTAAATTATAATTAATAGCTAGCGGTGCGACTGGTAATCCCTCTTATCAGGATTCCCTCCACTCTCACGAGTCGAGGATGCTCCCCAGCTGAAGGCTCGAGGATGCGGCTCGAGTCCGAAGACTTGAGGATCGTTCGCAGATGTGGTCGCCAGGTCTCAACGTCAACTTTTACTGGACTGAACTAATAGCCTGAGGGGCTTAAATGGAAAACGAAAGTGGAACGGTACAGTATCTATTTCAGAACGGTATTTCTTACCCTGGTGCACTCTTACGGTGGCGTCTTCTAGGCTGTAATCTCTAGCTCGTGATTCTCTCTGCTCTCAGAGGATAAGTCACATACACTGTGTCTTTCTGCCACGAAATCGCCGGTTTATATACAAAATTGCTAATTAAACGGATCAAACAGGTCCTCAGTGGTCGCTACCATGTATTACTATAGGCATGTAAAACACCTTTTGGTTGGAGGGTTGCAAGTGGCCCTACGAGGCTCCTACTATCACCACTTGCAAGCCCTTCCTGTAAGCTGCTAGGAAAGTATAATTTTATTTTAAACTGTTAAATACAACAGGACTTATTAACTAAATAATGTCTGTGATCGATATTTAAATGGAACTAGAGCATTTTATGATATGATGGTCTCGCTGACGTCTCATGACACCGCCACATCATAAAATCTTCGTGCCGAAACCTAGTTTCGTCACATCTCCCCGGTACATACTCATAAAGAAAAAATCTGTTGTGGCCAGCACACGACCTCTCGCCTTAACACTGTAATTTATGTGAATTTGGTTTTAGTTAGGCTTTCTTAAATTATAATTTTGCAATAAATTTACAAACTTTTAAAAAATAATTTTATAGTTCTTAGTTCTTAATTAGCTCTTTATAGATAAAAATTTAACTTTATTATTACCTTATTACATTATGTTCAGTTAATAATATTTACATTTCTTTTAAAATGGTGCCACAAACATTTCAGAAATTGTGCATACCTACGTCTGTTCATCTGTCACATTGACATATTCATTTTTGTTTTTAATTTTTTCCTATATTGTGATTTACAAATCGTGGTAGGTAAAATTATATATCTTTGAAAAATTATTTTCCTTTATTGGTAAGAGATATAGACAAGATGTTAAATAAATATTGTAAGATATAATTTGTTAAAATAATATTTAATAATTTGTTAGGTGCTGGTTTCTCTGTCATTGTTACTGGAAGAAGATCATTGGTGTCAAGTTACCAGCCCCAAACTTCTAAATATTTTTGAATTCCAGACCATTTTTTGACTTGGTGATACGTCCTAAATGCATGATACCGTGCAGCATCCATTTTAGGTGACAAGGAAGCAAAGTTAATTTTACACTTCGTTGTTGATTGTATGAAACTTTTGTAACGGACTTCTTTCAAGGTTTCATTTTCAATGTCGCCTTCATATAAAGCAACGAAAAAGCGTCCAGCAGCATCGGCGATTTCGTCAAGTTTAGCATCTTGACATTTGAAGATGCCGATGATATTATAAAGCCTAGTTTCTTTGTGGACAAGTGAACAAAATTTTTTCTGCAGCTTTCGTACTTGTTTGCCATCATCCGTCGACCGGCATCGTTGTTGTTCAAATGCAATGTACAATGACGATTTCGTACCTTTACGCATTTCTTATCCGTAAAAAGCGACAAAAGAAACGGAGCAAGCTCAAACTTACGATTGTCCTTTAAATCATCGTCGGATTCTTCAACAATACAGATTCTCTGAAACAACATTAGTGGGTTGATGACAATTCTTTCTTCACCGACTTTTATGCTGCTGTTGATTGCTGCTAATGATTTGACCCGATCTTTGCCTTTAAATTTGATGGCCTCGAAATTACTATACGTTTTAAGCATGTTGAATATCCCTCTAAACCTTTTTCTCTTGACAAGTGACAGTTTATATGTTCATCACCTATAATTTCAGTACTTATGGATAGAAGCGAGTTTTTTCAAATCGTTATCTTCTCGAGTGATGCGTGAAGTTTATTCAATATACAATATTCCTCAATAGAATCAAATACCTACATTATGCAAAAAAAATCATTCCATAGCGCTAGTACACTATCGGTAATACCGCGGCCGCGAGTATTAAAGTCTACTCTATGGTCACATCTGACCAAATCCCCGACCAAAACTTGTTTGTGCGCCTAATTTTGAAATAGCCTTTCGTCGTAAACTTTTGGTATTCAGCCGAATCCTTTTTTTGTTCCAAATCCAACATTTCTTGCAAATATAAATGCACAGATTTTTCGTACAGGAAATAACCGCTTGCATGAAAGTACGACAGCATTCTTTGAACAGTGTCTAGATGCAGTTTCCAGTTTTCCATACGTTCTGTGACAAACTTTCGGGTTGGGCACAAGTGTTTGGTGCAGATTCCTCGGGCGCCAAACGGTTCCGGATAACTGGGTCGGTTTTTTAGGTCCAGTGGACAGAAATAAAACAAGATGGTTGACAACAGGGTTGATTTTATTTATGCGAAAAGTGTACAAAACAGAAGTCAAACGTAGTTTGGTAGCGACCACCGTGTTAAGGTACTGCGGACGCCGATAACTCGTAATTCCCCGAGTCTGCAGTGTAGGATGGAGCCGATACGGTGCAGGGCGCCGCCCAGGGTCGCCCTCTCTTCAATCCGGTGGTTTTTGGAAAACCGGCGCCACTCTTACGAGTCGAGGATGCTTCCCACCAGCCTGAAGGCTCGAGGGTGTCGTCGGAGGTTCCCTCCACTCTTACGAGTCGAGGATGCTTCCCACCAGCCTGAAGGCTCGAGGATGTCGTTGGAGGTTCCCTCCACTCTTACGAGTCGAGGATGCTCCCCAGGTCGCGAAGCTAACTGAGAGTGTCCCCAACTATGGAACCGCGGGAGTAAATTATAATTAATAGCTAGCGGTGCGACTGGTAATCCCTCTTATCAGGATTCCCTCCACTCTCACGAGTCGAGGATGCTCCCCAGCTGAAGGCTCGAGGATGCGGCTCGAGTCCGAAGACTTGAGGATCGTTCGCAGATGTGGTCGCCAGGTCTCAACGTCAACTTTTACTGGACTGAACTAATAGCCTGAGGGGCTTAAATGGAAAACGAAAGTGGAACGGTACAGTATCTATTTCAGAACGGTATTTCTTACCCTGGTGCACTCTTACGGTGGCGTCTTCTAGGCTGTAATCTCTAGCTCGTGATTCTCTCTGCTCTCAGAGGATAAGTCACATACACTGTGTCTTTCTGCCACGAAATCGCCGGTTTATATACAAAATTGCTAATTAAACGGATCAAACAGGTCCTCAGTGGTCGCTACCATGTATTACTATAGGCATGTAAAACACCTTTTGGTTGGAGGGTTGCAAGTGGCCCTACGAGGCTCCTACTATCACCACTTGCAAGCCCTTCCTGTAAGCTGCTAGGAAAGTATAATTTTATTTTAAACTGTTAAATACAACAGGACTTATTAACTAAATAATGTCTGTGATCGATATTTAAATGGAACTAGAGCATTTTATGATATGATGGTCTCGCTGACGTCTCATGACACCGCCACATCATAAAATCTTCGTGCCGAAACCTAGTTTCGTCACATCTCCCCGGTACATACTCATAAAGAAAAAATCTGTTGTGGCCAGCACACGACCTCTCGCCTTAACACTGTAATTTATGTGAATTTGGTTTTAGTTAGGCTTTCTTAAATTATAATTTTGCAATAAATTTACAAACTTTTAAAAAATAATTTTATAGTTCTTAGTTCTTAATTAGCTCTTTATAGATAAAAATTTAACTTTATTATTACCTTATTACATTATGTTCAGTTAATAATATTTACATTTCTTTTAAAATGGTGCCACAAACATTTCAGAAATTGTGCATACCTACGTCTGTTCATCTGTCACATTGACATATTCATTTTTGTTTTTAATTTTTTCCTATATTGTGATTTACAAATCGTGGTAGGTAAAATTATATATCTTTGAAAAATTATTTTCCTTTATTGGTAAGAGATATAGACAAGATGTTAAATAAATATTGTAAGATATAATTTGTTCTTTGAAATGTCGTATGACAAATTGTAATTATCGCAGAATTTTCTATATTTTTTGCAAAAAATGTTAAAATGCTTCAAGAAAATACCATTTCCGGTTGGCAGATTTTTACCAAAATCTAATCAGCTTTTCATTAACATGTACAAATATATAATGCAAAATATTAGAATTTTATGTACAATAGAATTTGAGATAATGAATAAGAACGAAAGAGCATAGTAGGCACACATACAGACTTTCATACACACACACACACACAGACATCATCGTGAAAATAGTCAAAATTGGTTCTAAAGGTGCTAAAACGTGCTTATTGACAAAAATCGAATTTTTTCACGATCCCTATACCTCTCTAGGCGAGAGGTAAAAAAGGATTGCACTTTATTAAACCCTGTTACAAACTTTACTACGTCAGAAATCTTAATTAATAAAACTATTAATACATAAATATATGTAAAAAAAATGGTAATTTGTACTTTTATTAACCCCTTAATACTGTAATAAAACCGAAAACTTAACTATAGAACTCCTAACCTATTAATATTTGTAAGATATGTACAAAAAGAAAAAAGAAAACTTAACTATAAAACTCTTAAACTATTAACATTAACTACTTACGACTACGAACTGTTTTGGCACTACCGTCACTGACTCCCGTTGGGCAGCTGGTATCGGCACCTCCGGGTCCTGGGCATATTCTTCGGCCGGAGATGTTGGAGCAGAGCGGCGATCCGTCCAGTTGTTGGGTGACCTGTTTCCAGCAGCGCTTGCACTTCCGTACGGTCGCGGCTGGAGGACCCTAACCTTAGGCCTTGCCGTAACTGGAACGGACTCCGGTGCTGGCAATGGGATGGTTTCCCGGATTCTAACCTCTGGTGCGACGATGGCGACTGGGGGAGGACTGCCCTCGTTGCGATCTGGTGAGAGGCCGAACAATATCTCCTCTAACTCCCGACGAGCGTCTTCCAACTCCATCCTGCTGTCGGTGGGTCTGCTATCCCCGCTGCTCTAGCCGTAAGCTCTCTACCTTCCTCGCCCGACGGTATTGGGGACGTTGTGAGATAGACAACGTCGACCTCCGGACCTGGTGTCCCATCTGGACCGACGAGGTCGGTTAGCTGGACGGACTCCGCTGCTTGCGTTGGGACGGTTTTCCGGAGCCTAGCCCTTGGTGCGACGATGGCGGCTGGTTGAGGACCGCCCTTGTTGGGATCTGGTGAGGGGCCGAACAACACCTCTTCTAATTCCCGACGAGCGTCTTCTGACTCTATCCTACTGTCGGTGACCGGTGGGGTTTCTGGCGGGTCGGCTATCTCTGCGGCTCTAACCGTGGGTTCTCCATCTTCCTCGTCCGACGGTATTGGGGACGTCGGCCTCTGAACCTGGTGCCCAATATGGACCAAAGCGGTCGGTTAGAGCGCGACGGAGACCCTCACCTCCCATCTCCGGCACCCATTCCCGCGGGGGTTGTTTTGGAATGATTGGTGGTGACGGTAGGCAGACTGGAGGTTCGAAGAGCGACGTGGCCGGCCGGATGACCACGTTGCTGTGTACCTGAATCTTGGTCCTTGTGGTTGGATGTTTTGGAGTGATCGGTGGTGACGGTAGGCGGACTGGTGGTTTGAAGAGCTTCGTGGCCGGCCGGATGACCACCTTGATCTTCTTGGTCCTTGTGGGTGGGTGTAGCGTCGTTGGGGCTGGTGTACTGCCCCCTGACCGCCGCACCCTGGGCGGGAGACCACTCTCCCGCCCCCTTGCCCTTCCTCCCACTCGACTAGGTTGAGTGCGGCGGCGGATCCACGGTGCTTCCGTCGTAGGTGGTGTCATCCTCAACCCTGTCGAGAATAGGTTTTAAGTCTTTAATATAAATCCGTCGGAGTCTTTGGCCTCGAGAGCCTCGCAGGTCATACACGTTCGGGGTTAGTTTTTTAGAGACCGTCCACGGTCTAGAGTATCGCGGCGCGAGTATAGCTGCAAAGCCTTGCGCGGCCACCGACAGTGGGTGTTCCCGCCGCATAACTTTATCGCCCACCTTACATTGCCACGCGCGATGTCTGAGATTATAGTGTCGGCACTGGTTTTGTGACGAGGTAGCCAGTTTTATAAGCGCCAGTTGCCGGAATTCGCTTAATTTCTGGAGACGGTGTTCCAACACGCCGGGTATCTTGTTTCCTGTTGGTGGGTCGGTGATCCCTCGGCCCACTTCCTGGAATAGCCCCGGAAGAATAGGTTCGCGGCTGTAATTCAGCCATGCTGGTGTGAAGCTGGTGGAGTCATGCCGGCTGATGTTTATGGCCATCACGACTTCTGGTAAGTGTTCGTCCCACGCTCGTTGTGTCGTCTGACTGTACTGCGCGATCATCGTTTTAAGCACCCTATTTACCCGTTCGACGGGGTTGGCCTGGGGTGTATACGGAGAGGTTCGGAGGTGACGAATGTTTAGAGTTGAATTCGGTTCCGTTATCGGTGATGATATTTTTCGGACACCCAAACCGGAATATTATCACTTCCTCCAAGGCACGTGCAACATTCGTAGCAGTCGCACGACGAAGTGCCCGACATTCCACCCACTTGGTCATACGATCCTGGAAGACTAATAAATAGAGATATCCTTTCTTCGACCGGGGTAAGGGTCCTACGATGTCCATCACAACCGTGTCCCAGAGTTCGTGAATTTTCGGTGGCTGCATTTGACCGGCTTGACCTTGTTGGTCGGGTTTATATTCTTATTATTATTATTATATTTTTGATTTAATTCAATTAATTTTCAATATGAAGGCTAAAATGGATGAAAATGAAATAAATTATAAAAATTTTAAAAAATATTATTTTGTCAAAAAACAACAACAAATAAAACATGAAAAACTACTTTTTGAACAACTAACTTTTCTAAATTTGTATCAGTTAATGCATGTCTTCTAGGTGCAATGATAATTGACGCGTAGGAAAATAGTTGTTCTACTGGACCAGAACTGGGCAGAGATGTGTTGTATCTTAAAAGTTTTTTAACGGTAGGATATTGGTGCAACATTTCTAAATTTGTTTTCCCGTCTTCTAAATATTGCAATATTTCCAATACTAATTTATGGTTGTTGTTGTGCAATACGTTTGCACCTTCCATACTTGATTCGCCAAAATCAAAAATATTTTCGTTATTATTCTGCACAATCAGTGTGGAATTAGAATTTGCCTGCTGATAACTTTGCGCGATTTCAATTATTTCACTTTGAATGACATTCACATCGGCATTATTTGTGAAATTAGTTAAAGCCGATACCCACCGCAGTTTAAATTGTGGCAAAGTGAATGCTACAATTATTGCTTCTTGCGCTTCAGCCTGTAAATGATAAAATTTATCAAATCTTCTTATCAAACCAGCAAGACAAGCGTCGTGAATATGTCTGGAATAATGCAATTCTTCAATATCAATTTTTTTCCAGTTTTACTTTTAAAAAAACCAAACTAGGAAGTAAATATCCAAAATACATGTTTTTTTCACCTTGTAAAATATCAAGGGTTATTGCCAACGGTTCCATAATTTGACAATATTTTTCTAAATACGCTAGTTCATTTTCCTTAAAAGCGTTCTACACATAAAGTGTTTCATTTTTCTTTTTCATTAATAATTTGCTTTATCGCATTATAATATGAGTTCCATTTCGTCACTTCTGGATAACTGAGAGTATGACCTAATATATTTCTAATTATTTCAGTTGATTTCGGTCTGCTTGCTTTAGTCCATAGAACAGAACATGTGTTCATTATATTTACGTGCCGATTTCTCAGTATATGATTTTTTTCGATTGCTTTCTTACAATCTGATGTTACGATTAAATTAATTGTATGACTATCGCATCGTACATGACGTGATACAGAAATGCTATTCAAATTTTGGTTTTCCTCTTCAAGTATATTAATAAATTCTGACATATTTATTTCATCTGTTACACTGTCAGAATCTTCTTTATCAGTATTAGTTACATCCAAATTGTTGTTGCCGAATTCTTTGAATGCTTTCACAAAATTACTTCCATTATCGGTAACTGTAGACACGATTTTTTTGGTATCGATATTAAATTTACGATAAACTTCATCGAACTCTTCTGGTTTCAATTGCAAATGCAACATAAAATATTTATGATTTATTTATTTATAAAATATTTATTATTTATTTAAAAAATAATAATAACAAATTTTTGTATTCTGAATACTGTTCTAAACTGATTCACGACAAACATTTGTTAAAAATATTTTTGATAATTTGTATTGTTTTTTTTTAAATTGCGCCGAATAAAAAATAATAAATATTTAAAAATTATGCGTAAAGATGGCCACTGTACCGCACATGTAGGTACAATGGCCATATTAATAAGGTACAGTGGTCATAATTGAATTTATTATTTTACAAAATCAAATTTACACATGTACATAAAACGTTAAACATAACAATTATTACAATTTTCTTTAATTATACTCGTTTTTAGTATTCAGTTTATTTGGTAGGACGATAAATCAATTAAAAACTGAAGTAGGCTAGTTACTTGTTCTTTTAGTTCCACCAGTTTGGACAGGGTCAGACAACAGCATTATTAAATCTTCGAAAAAAACATTTGCGCAATCTGGCACAAATGGAAATGAAAATTGTTTACCTTGTTTCCGAAGAAAACTTACATAATATTCATTATGTATGGTATACATTTCTGTAACTATCAATCATGTTTTGTCATGAATTTGACAATTACAAAACTATTTAATTTAACATGGCTTAAATGTCTTATGTCTTCATTTATAGTGTCGTCTTCAAAACAGTCAATTTCATCAGAGTCAGTTAAGGAGGTTGGTGACCGTATATTAAAATGATGATGAGAGGCTGAAATTTATACAGTGCCTTCATTTCACTATTGAGAATCTTAAAAAAAAAATTAAAATTTTCATCTATCCGGTTTTTGAGTAATGAAATGTTGAAATTACGCTCGTTTTACATGGACTCTTATGGCAATTCACTAAATTTTTGTTTAAACTATATGATAAAATGATGAAAAATTCATAGAACTTGTGTTAATATTTCCTATAAACCTTTAAAAATAAGTTCTTGAAGATTGTGTGTACTTTTTCTAAACCATTTGCAAGTTATTTAAAAAAATGTATGCATGTCAAGCATTTTTGATTAGGGAATTAGTAATTATTGTAAAAATAAAAATCACAGTAACTGAATAAATTGCAATGACATCAGCCTACGTGCGTTGAGGAGTTGAGCGAATTTTGTTTTACATTACCAAATATATTTTTATTTTCATATCCTCCCTCTAAGGTTAATTTCTGGGTACGCCACTGCAGGCGTTCCCAACCTCCTTAAAATAAAAATTTCGTTACTATTTTCAGTATCAGAAGAATTTATTGCTGGTATCAGATTTTCATCAAGATTTCTTATTATTTGTTTCTTTTTTGTAATTCAGCTTTTCTTGTCTTTATTGCATATTTTGGACGAGGCATCTCAAATCTTTAGACAAATATAAGTCTTAATACAAATACAACTGTTAATAGGAACAGTGGTCAGTTCTTTCACCATTTAAAAAGCAGTGGCCACTGTACCATTTAGAAGCAATGGCCACTTTTGCAATGTGTGCATTTTTTGTATAATCATAACAAAAAAAAATTACGTGAGTTTTTGAACTAGTTTTTATGATTATAATCATTGTTTACTGTTCAAAGTATACAGAGTATATCAACATTTCGTTATTCATAGCGCAGATTTAGAAGTATTTACATTAAAACTTAACTTATAAAATAACTTTTGCACAAAAATTCTAACAACAGCACACAACTTCAATACAAACGATAAGAGCACCATCTAAACACGATATACATTTATTGCGTCAGTTATCATTGTCTCCGTTGTTGTATTCTGGATATTTGTCTCAATATATTTATAGTACGCAAAATTATGCAATCTTTCATTTATTTGATAAATTGACGTGCCTATCCATTCTCGGAGGTTAGCTAACGACCTTGTTGGACCTGTGGTCACGTTAGCTGGCGCCCACAATTCATCTTTACTCTTTCAGCGGATCCTGCCTTCTCCATTGAGCCACCGCGGTCCGACCGCTCTAGCGCAGGTACCCAAAAGGGTGTAGCAACATTGAAAATCATACGTTAATGTGGTGGAGCGGAAGGCTTTATTTAGATAAAAATTGATATTTAGTTACTGGTTTTATTCACACACGCACACACACACATATTACAATTATTCAACTTTATTCCTTGGCTGACTTGCTACGACTACGGCAAGTCCAATAATAATATTTAAACATTTAATATAAACAATGTTACCAACTGTATGATAAATAAATGATACACTACAGTTATTAATAATAACAGCATAAGAGATACATACTAAAATAATAAGACTGTTCATTTGGTTCTATTATCACTTATTTTAGGAAACTTAGAATGTCTTTTCTTATATTATTTGGACGTATGTTTTGTAAATAAATTGTTCATGAAAAGATTATTATTATTTTATCTCACTCTCGTTCATCTCTTTCTAAAATATTTCACGTTTTCGAACACATGACAACAATGAAAAAATACGCCCATTCCTCTCCTGTAATATTTTACTCTGTACTAAGAAGATAATTGGACAGTTTTATGTAAATAATAAATAAGCGGATCTAAATATATATTAGCAAACGAAAATTGTTTATAACTTTATAGATTCAAAAATAAACTATACAGAGAGTAATTAATATTAAATATACATGTTAGTTATAAGACTACATTTTAATGTGTATCGCCATCTTCGACATCCACATTTTTTACTATCCCTGTTTTCATTTCGGACGGACGGAAAGAAGTATTGATATATGATATGAAAAATATAACTACTGGAATTCAGCCACACAGTTCAAGATGTGGATTTAAATAAACTGTGTGGCTGAATTCCAGTAGTTTTATTTTTCCAGGAAAAAAGTATGTAGAATACATTTAAGTTTCATTTATAATTGCAATTATATTTTGTTCTAAAAAGATCATGACAGGTCAACGTCCTGTTGCCACGTCAGCCTGGATTACCTACCTTAAGAATCAACTAATTTATTGCTTTTTCAGATTGTAATTAAACTAATTCGTTGTACAAATAAAGAACAGCTGGATACCTGTGCGTATTTTACAACTCTGAGATTAAAGGATGCTTGTGACCTTATCAAACCGAAAAATACAATGATGTCACCGTTGGTATATGCATGTCATCCACCAGCCATTTGTCCGTTTAAAAAAGTAAGACTCACATAGATACTTTCCAACTTATAGTGTTTCAATATCTGAAAAGAACATTTTTATGCCACCGAATACATCATTATTGTAACATAATTTTTAATAATTCTTATTCTAAATTAATGTAGTTCTATTTTGGTATTAATTAAATTTATTTTATATTATGTATTATGCGAATCTAGTGGTACTTAAATTGGATAGCTATAAGTACCTTTAATATCTCGAGTTTCTAAAAAATTGTTTTTAGTTCCAAATCAACATATCAAACTGTATATCGTCCATGCAACGACAATATGTCGTAACCCACAAAATCATTGTTTTATAGCAGACCATTAAAACTTTATAATTATAGTTTTATTCACAATTGGCTTGTGTTTACTTACTATTTAAGTAATAGTAGCATCCCCTATTCTCCTACAAGGCACGAAGTTGCTTAAGTTACGTATAAAACAAGTGTGTTACGACATATTAAACTTTAGAAAATAAAAAAGTTACGGTTACGGTTACGGGTTACGGTTTACGGTTTATTGTACACCTCAATAGTAATTTTTAATATTTGTTGTTAGTAATATTATTTCAATACTAAATTTAACTATGTAACTTTGCTTGATAATGGCCTGAACCAAGTTCGAAACGTCGCAATTGACTTAATAAATAATTAAAGCCTGAAATCCAACAAAATAAGGAATTATTTTTTTCAACTACCTAAATTATTTAAAATGTTGACTATTACGGTTCTGGAATTTCAAAATTTGAAAACAAAAATATATTCGGATTCAGTATTTTTTTCTCTACAAAAAACCTATAAGAACTTTAACTCTAAAATAATTTGGGGAGCAAATAATCGCTATGCTGCGTCGGCCAAGTCACCACCCTATATATATACACTCGAGGAAAATAAAAACGCACCACTTGTGATTATAGCCAATGTTACAAAAACTACACTCCACCCTCTCCCGCCCCCCTAAGAAAACCGAATGTATCTGATGTCCAAAAAGGTCCAACTTTGGCAACTCATACGGGGTGACAAAAAAATCGTGGACCTTATTGGCCAACAGAGTAATAAAGATCAGACTTTTTCTTCAAGGTCCGCAAAATTTCAAGTACCTACGATTATTTGGCGCGAAGTTATGAATTTTTGAAAAAAAGTGCGTTTTTGAGGTTTTTGGCCATAACTTGGCGAATTTTGCACGAAAATCAATAAATTTTGGATTTCCGAGAACGTTGAAAGTTTCTCTATTTGGCCCTGTAAGTTAATCTGCCACTAAACCCGATCCACCCCCTGCCACCCCCGGATAAAAAAACATGTTTTTGACTGAAAAATGTTCAATTGTAGCAAATTGTAGCGTGAGTAAAAAAAATCGTGGACCTTATTGCCCCACAGGACAATAAAGTTCAATCTTTTTCCTTCAATTTTCTCAAAATTTCAAGCACGTTCGATAATTTGGCACGAAGTTATGAATTTTTGAAAAAAATTGGTATTTTTGTGCTTTTTGCCCATAATTTGTCCGATTTCGCACCAAATTCGTTTATTTCTTAAATATATATATATATATATATATATATATATATATATATATATATATATATATATATATATATATATATATATATATATATATATATATATATATATATATATATATATATATATACAGGGTGTTTCCGACCACCCGTCCACCCCTTTTTAAAAAGAATGGGCGAAGATTTTTCTGTCGATGTGCATAGAGCACATGACATACATATTGAGACCCCCCTTGCCACCCTTATAAGGGGTACGGGGGGCAACTTTGTTATTTCAAATGGAACCCCCTATTTTTTATTGCAGAATCGGAAAAACAAACAAAAACTATGAAGATTTTATATGAAGAATTTTTTGTATTCGGGACAGATGGCGCTGTAATCGCCAACTATTCAGCTTTAAATAAACCACCGAGTAGTATTGTTAATTTCTAACTTCGCATTATTTATTTTTTGTGTTCAGGGTATTGATTGTTTATAAATATTGAAATCTTTCGAAATGTATGAACTGTTTGATTTCTGTTTTTATATCATTTTTGAATAAAAAACCAACTAGAAAACTTACAATAAAAAAACTGTTTTTTGCGATTACAGCGCCATCTGTCCCGAATACAAAAAAATTCTTCGAATAAAATCTTCATAGTTTTTGTTTGTTTTTCCGATTCTGCAATAAAAAATAGGGGGTTCCATTTGAAATAACAAAGTTGCCTCCCGTACCCCTTATAAGGGTGGCAAGGGGGGGTCTCAATATGTACGTCATTCGATAGAGCACATCGACATTAGTAAGGTTACGTATCGTCCTGTTGAAAAATCTTCGCCCATTCTTTTTAAAAAGGGGTGGACGGGTGGTCGGAAACACCCTGTATATATATATATATATATATATATATATATATATATATATATATATATATATATATATATATATATATATATATATATATATATATATATATATATATATATATATATATATATATTGTGTGTGTGCGTGCGTGGCTTTGACTGGTTTGATCAATAAAGAAATTTATTTTTACATATTATAACTTGAAAATTTAATTTTATATATTTAGAATAGGTACAGAGAAAATATTAATAACTAAAATGTACATGAAACTTTGTTAATATAAACCAGACTAATTAGGAGTGCACTATACATCCAGGGTTGTCCAATGCCATTTTCGAATCGAATCAGACACTAAATCTTACAATTATGGTTGTATTTTGTATTGCCAGAATATGTATTTCTGTAAGTTTTTTCGTTTCATATTAAACAAATACTGAGGTACATGCAGTCTTCAGTGTAATTGCACAAAAATAATATGAAATTTCTAGAATCCAACCTGAATTTTTGCAAATATCATTAAATATTTGCAATTTGACAAATACGAAGTTGTGCTACGTGATAACGACATTTTCTATCATAAATCTATTTATAATATCCGATAAACTGATGGCTTGTTCTGTATTAATAACGACAGTATTGATGTGTTACAGGGCAATTACACATGCGTAAATGGAACGTATAATCCAAGTTATGTGCAGTTCATTCCACTGGACAACTGGTACTGGAGAGTTCAAACAGATCTATATGACTCCAATACAGACGAATTTATATTGCGACTCTGCACTGAGGGACAAATTGTGAAATATATCTCTTAATCTGTATTAGCTTACTTCCCGAAGACAATCACCACCCTGCTCTGTACTTTGATTGCACACTTTCAACTTCTTTTAAAACTAATGTAAATGCAAAATCTTATTTAAAGTATGATTTTAAGAACGGTGATTATACTCAATTATACAACATGTTATATGCTGCTGATTGGCAGTGGTTAGACTCTTGTGATGATATAAACCTAGCTACAGACAGGTTCTAATCTATATTGAACACCATATTAGACTCTTGTATTCCAAAAACCGTAACGCGCAAAAGTAAATATCCTAATTGGTACACACCTGAAATTGTATCTGAACTGAAGATAAAAGAGCATCATAGAAAACAATATAGACAGTTCGGTGCTAACTATCATTTAAATAAGTTTAAAAACCACCGAGCTATAGTAAAGTCATTAATAAAAAATGCTCACACCACCTACCTCCACTTTGTACAACAAAGTATCACACATGACCCAAATAATTTTTGGAAATATGTAAACAACAAAAACGGAAACAACAAAATACCAACACCTATGTATCTTGATGACTCACCTTTTCATACTGGACCAGATATAGTAGATGCGTTTGAAAACTTTTTTAAAAGCGTGTACAGTGATATTAATAACATAACTACTGATTGTTCTAATATAGAAAAAAGATCTGCTGACTGCAACTTAATCCAGGTATCTTCAATTACCCCTGCCGAGGTTACTGCAGCCATTAAAGCACAAAAAAGTACGAAAAGCACCGGTCCGGATAATTTACCTATATACATTTACAAAGGTTGTTCTGAATTATTAATATCTCCTCTTACTAAGCTTTTCAATCTTAGTTTATCTAAAAACATTTTTCCTGACAAGTGGAAAACATCCAAAATTTGTCCGTTGCTAAAATCAGGAAACAAAAATCAAATTAAGAATTATCGTCCAATTTCATGTCTAAATTCTATAGCAAAAATTTACGAGCTCATACTGTTCAAACGGATTCAATACCAAACCAAAAATTATATTAGCGATCGTCAACACGGTTTTGTTAACCGTAGGTCAACCTCATCCAATCTACTTAATTTTGTACAGTTTATATTTGACGCCTTTGACAACAAAAACCAAATTGATGTAGTTTACACAGACTTTTCAAAGGCGTTCGACACCGTCAGTCAGGATGACTTCAAAAATTAGCTGCTTTAGGTTTCTCCAAAAACCTTTATATTCTAATGGAATCCTACTTATCTAACAGAGAACAATATGTATTTTGCAACGGTTTTGCTTCTCCAAACTTTATAGCCAATTCGGGCGTACCACAGGGCTCCGTGCTGGGCCCTTTACTATTTCTATTATTTGTCAATGATATTACGAATGTTGTACAGTTTTCCAACTATCTTATGTATGCAGATGATTTTAAAATTTATAGAGCAGTGTCAAACTCTCAAGATTGTTCTTTATTACAATCCGATTTAAATTCTATATACAAATGGTCAATTGACAATAAATTGCAGTTCAACATCAAAAATGCCAAGTAATAAGTTTTTCAAGGAAAAAGGAGTCAATATTGTACGAATATAAAATGAATCTTACAATACTTAGCCGTGTTGAAGTTGTAAAAGACCTAGGTCTTTACCTTGATATGAAATTAACTTTTATCTATCATATCGAATTGTTAATTACCTCATGTAACAAAATTTTAGGTTTTATCTTACGATCTACTCCTGATTTCAATAATATACTGTGTTACACAACTCTGTTTAAATCACTAATTTTAAGTAAACTTGATTACGGATGTATGATTTGGGATCCTTCCCAACAATACCTAATTAATAGTATTGAAACAATTCAAAAGAAATTCTGTAAATTAGTTTTCTACAGATTGCATCGTAATTGGCCACAGAGTGACTATTTGAATTGTTAAATGTTTTCAATTTCGAACCTTTGTCACTAAGACGTACAAAGAATAAAATTATGTTCCTGTACAAAATCGTAAATAATTACATTGATGATTCAAACCTTTTATGTAAACTTAATTTTTATGTCAACATTTGTAACACCAGATGCAACGTTACATTCCTTTGTGATTTTTCCAGGACCAACTACCACTATTTCTCGCCTATTAATTCTATGTGTAGAATATACAATAATTACAGCTCCGACCTAGATTTGTCTTTAAATATTACGGAATTTCGAAATATATTAAATCATATTACATAACTTTATTTTATATCGAAAATTTGTACTATAGTTGAAATTTTTTTGCAGAGGAGTCATGTCATCAAAACATTACAAAATGGAAAATAACTGTAGTAATGACCGAGTGATGTTAAATGAATAAAATAAATACTACTTTTTTGCACACTATAAAAATAATTCATTTTCATTAAATTTACAATAATTTTAAAGCCGAACATAATGTTTTTAATGCATTTTAAATTTATTTCAAATAATTGTAGTTTGTTTTTTCACCACACATTGGCATTACTGAATTAAGAATAGTGTTTTGTGTTGTACGTTTACATGACATTCAAATTTTTCTGTAATGCCTATGGCACACCGGTCGAGGAGCATCGAGGACCATCGAGTAACTCCTCGATGAAACGAAAGAACGCACCCCGTCCTCGACGAAAAATAGGGGCGCCGCTATTTTCATCGAGTTGTTCCTCGATGAAACGAATGTATCTCATTTCAGACGTATCTTTTGTATTTGATTTCGCGCAAAACTTTGATGTATTTGTCACGGATGAAATAGAAATCCATCGCGGACGGGTGCGTTCTTTCGTTTCATCGAGGACTTACTCGATGGTCCTCGATGCTCCTCGACCGGTGTGCCATAGGCATAACGCTATAGAGTTCTAACTGGAAATATATTAAATTTTACAATGATATTTAAATATTAATTGTCTAATAATTCAATTAAATTGATCGCAATAATAAGCATCGCATGTAAATTCAATAATGTAACACACATTACATATAAAAAAATTAAATTAGTGTACAATGTAAATCTAGTATTCCGCGACGTCATTATCTGGTTCCGTGACGTCATTATCTAGTGACCAACATTGATGACGTGACTCCTCTCCAAAAAAATTTTTACTATAACATTATTATCATACTTATCTTTTGTTAATATCTTATTATTATTATCTAGTAGTGTAAGCTAATTTCTCTTTGTAAATTTCTATGTAAAATTAATCTTTAATTGGGACTTGTTCCTGTTGATTAATAAAGTTTATTATTATTATTATTATTATTATTATTAAGAAAGAATGTAAAATTATGTATAAGAAGATTTATTGAAATAATATTGACAGCTAATTGACAACTTGAATAGAACCAAACATACTACTTTGTTATTAACAAACTTGATTAAATTTTTGTGACATTTTTTTAACTGGTGTAATTCTTTGAATCCAGAATTTTTTTCTTAGGTCATTAACGATAGTTTCAATGCCTTGATGACCTACACGAACATGCAGATCGCAGATCATTTTTATGACGTACGGATGTGATCCATCTAAACATACAGGTCGCTTAAGCATTGTGTCCAAGGTTTTATTAAAGTCAAATCTTCCAGACACTCGTAAAATATTATTTTCATCTAGAATTAATTGAACATTGGTTAATTTTCATTTCTATTCTTCCTACTATTTTTAGTAGCTTCAATATCATGAGGAAAACATGTTTGTTGTACTTTTTTTCGCCATTGTTTTTTGGGCCTGCAAAACCTGTTGTTGTGCTCTTTTAACAGACATTTTCCGCACTCAATATTGACGTTGGTTCTATCATTAATAATTCTCATTTTCCTTAACATGTAATTTTCATCTATTTTAACAGTTATTTATTATATATCTGGTCTGTAAAGGAACAATCTTTTTTAAATTAAGAATGTGGAAAATTATTTTCGAGGCATCAGCGGAGGAAAATAACCACATGAGTAATAAAAAATAATTTCAGCATAATCATACTTACTATATTTTTTATGAAATTACAAAATAATATTTAATTTGTAACAGTAAAGCAAAAGAATTGGTGATTTCGGGGTTTGCAACAACAATAGTCTGGTCCATTTACGGCAGCGATCGAATGCACAAGCAGCGCTCTGATTGGTCGAAAATGCGGAGCTAAAGTTGAACTTTTTACTACGATTTCGCGGAGCTAAAGTAACTCATTATTTCATCAGAAAAGTGGTGGGGGCGGCTGAAGCGACGCATTACCAACTTAAGAGTGCCGTCTTCGCGTAGCTCAACTTCGCATCCGTTTTTCTGTATGCAAAGTGTGGCGCGGGAAAGAGGTCTTTAAGCCAGCCCACTTGTAGTTGAACGCTTCTGTCTTGCAGAAAAATACAGTATAAAAACGCGCTAGTCTATAGTGTTTACGTTGCGGTAAGGAGAGGACTGTGGCTTTTCAGTATACCTACGCTATGCAATTTCGCTTTCGCGATTGAATTGGAAGTTTAGAAGTAATTATCGACTATTATCACATTCTATTCTTTTATTATTTATGTTGAATTTAATAATTCATACATTATAAATTGTAACATAAATTAGGTAAATTATTGTGATGTTATTGAATAAATTATTACAATAACTTATTATTTCGATATGAAGCCAGTTTTCTTCGCACTATAGGTGCATAGTTTTTTATTTATTTTTATATATGTGGGATATTTTATTATAATTTACAGTTGTTGAATTAAATAATCAGTTTCTTATTTTAATATATTGACATAAGAGGTTTCTTTATTATAATATTATTTATTGACTACGAACATTCAAATGTTGTTGTTGTTTTCGTGATCTCAGACGAGTCATACAAGTTTCGTACGGATGTCGCTCCCACAACTCGGCCATTCCTGTTTGCGTGTCATCCTCGGCACGCGCTGAACTTTGTTGACTCGTAGTTGGAGTACCTCTCTTCTCTTCAACCTCGTCGTTGTTTTCATTGATGATTTCTGATTCAATCTCTTGTTCTTCGTATTGATTACCGATGTCTAGTAGTTCCTCTGAAGCTGGCCACGGTTTCAGATGATCAGCGCTAGACGTGGTGAGTGAAGGACCTTCAACATCTCCAACTCGCTCGACTCTACAGCGATCAACACCGTAGACTGCTGTGTTGCGGTAAGGACCTAGAAAAGGTGTCTTGAATTTACCTTGTGTAAACTGAGTTCGTTTAATTGCCACTAAATCGCTGGGATTATATCGTCGTGAAACTTTTCTTCGTCGGTTGAAGTTTCTTTGGATCTCTTCTTGAATATCGAAGATTTGTTGGCGAGCGTGCAGGCGTAATTCGTCTATATGTGCCCTGAAAATATTCCTCATAGCTTGCTCCACTATTTGACGATATTCTACTTCTTCTTAATTTTTCATGGGAGAACCAATCAGCAGTTCGAATGGCGTAGTGTCGATGCTACGTTGATAACTACTATTTAGATACCGCTGCGTTGTTGGAACGTATTTGTACCAAATATCAGGCCGGTCCAATGCTAATTTAATCAAAACTGCTTTAATCACCTGGTGCATACGTTCTACCTGACCGTTTCCTCTTAGTACGCCCGGTAGATATAAGTACGTGTATGATGCCTTCTTCTTCACAATGTCGCGTGAATTCACGGCTGGTAAACGCCGCTCCTCGGTCAGTTACAAACCGTCGTGGATTGCCAAATGTACTCTGCATAATCAGAAGTTTATGTATCGTTTCTGTAGCTGAAGTAGTCTTCGTAGGAAAAATCCAGGTAAACTTCGTGAAAGCATCAACAGCTACAAATAAATAATTATATCCTTTCTTACTTCAAGATAATGGCCCCAAATGATCCAAGTGGTTGGTGTCCAGTGGAAGTCCATTTTTCTCAAATGGTCTTAGAAATCTTTCTTGTTTTCCGCGTTTTTCAGTAGCTAAAATACATGGAACGCAGTGCTCAATCACCTTCTTGATTTTTTGTTTTTTTTAGTCGGTATCAAGTGTATCAGAGAATACCGAAGTGAATACAAAAACATCACTTAAAAATAATGAACTTTCAATCTACCTGAATAATTAAAAATACAGCCACAATTCCAAAACTGACTGTAACTGAGCCAATGTTGACATCTTTTCTAAGAGCTACGCCCCTCTTACCCGGAAGCAAAAACAATATTGCATTTTTGTCCCAGTTTTCGGGCACAACACAAAGTGTCACTTCGTTGTCTTCTATTGTTTGTACAATTTTGAACATTTTACTTGAAAAATAAGGTAACCTGATTTTATGCAGAGGTTATGTTTATATTTTCATAATTACTGGTAGGTAGCTGCAGTAGAGATGAATATAACTAGATGGCTGCAGTGACTATTCTTGCAACTATTTGGGTTTCGTATGTAAATTATTGTACATCATTTTAGCCAAATAGTTGTTTTCTAGTATATTGCATGTACATTGACAACCATATTACAACCAAATAACTGTATAATCCAAATGTCTATTATTGGGTAATATTTCATTCCACACAAGCTATATGTCTGTATTTCAGACAAGTAGCCATCTTTTTTAATCAAAGTAGTCGTGAAGAGAGACAGCCATTTTGATAACAAGAAATTTTTACTTAAACAAGATGTATTTAATCACTATTGCTGCATTACACATAACGGAAAACCATTTATAACTTGATATTTTTGCATTGTAAACATATTAAAACTATCATTAGCCATAAAGAAAAATTAAATTAATTTCCATAATAATAAATAAATAACTAAATTATTGTTATTTTCGAAGCGCATCTTTTATTTCAAAGTATCACAACTACATTTAACGACCAAATGATGTTTGTTGTAAAATTTGAGTATTGTAGAGTGCAAATTTTGACTTATAATCTTTATGATTTTGATATAGGTATCATGTACATTTGTTAGTTTAGCTTCTTAGTTCCACGCATAAATATATAACATAGACATACAAAATACAGCTATTATATCTACGTACTACATCCAAATAGTTATTTTAAGGCCACACAACTAAATGGCTGTATTTTGACTGTATTCCTTGCCAAGTGGTCGTGTTAAACTACTAATTTGTTGTAGTTTAACAGGTTATGAGGCCCAGTTAAACGTGTGGAAGTTAAATTAGTAGGTTTAAAAATTTGTGATACAAATTAAATATTGAAAATGGATGGAATAAGTAACACGATCTTATTAAAAGGAAATTCTAATTGGATGGTTTGGAAGTTTAGAATTAAAATAATGTTAAACTCAAAGAATGTATACGATGTTTGTGTTAAGAATATTAAACCAGTACTTCTTCCCAATAGTGATAAAAATGAATATGACAGAATATTAAAGGAATGGACAATTAAAGATAAATTAGCACAGGAATTGCTTGTTTCAAGAATAGAAGAAGCTCCAATGCACCATATTATTAGCTGTGAAACAGCGTACGAAATGTGGAGTAAGTTATTGGCGGTATTTGATAAGAAATCAGAAGTAAGCTTGCATATGATACAACAAAAGTTTTTTAATTACAAATATGAAAGTCAGGGAATATCGGTTCACGTGTCAAAATTGGAGGAGTTAGTAAATCAAATGAAACAATTAGGAGAAAATATATCAGAAAAAATGCTACTAACAAAGATTCTTATGTCATTACCTCCAGAATATTCTCATTTTACGTCAGCTTGGGAATCTACTTCCAGTGACAAGCAAAATTTGAATGAACTTTTGTCGAGATTATTAATTGAAGAAGAAAGAATGAATAATAAAGAAATAAATGTATCAGAAAATAATGCTTTTGCAAGTAAACAAGTTGATAGAAACAAAATAAAATGTTACACTTGTGGGAAGCTAGGGCATATTAAACGGGATTGTTTTAGAAATAGGCCTAAAGATGGAAATAAAATTTGTTATTATTGCAAAAAATCAGGCCATTTAATTAACAACTGCAAGTTTAAATTACAAAAAGAAAATAAGAATATGTCAAATGCTTCATTTGTAAGTGTAGCAATGTTTGATAATAGCGATCAAGACGATTGGTATTTGGATAGTGGTGCCACAGAACACATGACACGTCACAAAGAATTGTTCCGTGAGTTAAGAGAAATAAGAAAATTGATAAAAATTAGTGACGGTTCAACTATTGAAGCCCAAGGAATTGGTGTAATATCTTTATTAGTTTTTAATGGAGCGGATTGGATTCTTTCTGATCTAAAAGACGTACTGTATGTTCCCGATATTAAAATTAATTTGTTTTCAGCAAGCGCTGTTGTGGATAAAGGTTATCAATTAATTGCCAATAAAACAGAATGTAAAATAATAAATCAAAATAATGATTGTTGTGCCATAGCTAAGAGAAAAGGTAAATTGTTTAAAATGTTAATTAAATCATCAGACGGAAAAGCAGGATTCAGTAGCAGTAATAAAGAAAATATAAGAGTATGGCACGAACGATTAGCACATCAAAATTACACGCACGTGAGGTCAGTGTTAAAACAATTAAATATAGATTTTATTGACGAAGAGAACAATTTTTGCAATTATTGCATGGAGGGAAAGCAGCATAGATTACCTTTTGGTAAAAGCAATACAAAACTATCAGCTCCATGTCAAATTGTAAGTGCTGATCTTGGAGGTCCTATGGAAACTAATAGTTTTGGAGGATCAAAATACTGTCTTCTCGTTAAAGATCATTATTCAAGTTACCGATATGTTTATTTCCTAAAACACAAATCTGAAACTGTTCGTAAATTAAAAAGTTTCTTTACTATGGCAAAAAATGATACTGGTAATGATGTCAAAGTTTTGCGAACTGATAACGGAACTGAATTTGTAAATAGTGAATTGAAAACTATATTAGATAATTTGGGAATTCGTCATCAAAAATCTGTAAAATACAGTCCGGAACAAAATGGGAAAGTTGAAAGGGAAATGAGAACAGTAATAGAAGCAGCGAGAACAATGATGAAAGCAAAAAATATGGACAAAATTTATTGGGCAGAGGCAGTGAATACTGCTATATGTTTTGAACAGAACAGGTAAAAGTTCTGAAAAAGAAAAAACTCCGTATGAATTATGGTTTATGAAAAGGCCGAACATAGAAGAATTTAAAATCTTTGGTTCAGATGTATTTGTGCATATTCCAAAAGAAGTAAGGAAGAAATGGGATTCTAAAAGCAAAAACGGAATTTTCGTCGGATACGAAGAAAATTCAAAAGCATATAGAGTATATTTACGAGACGAAAGGAAAGTAATAATAGCTCGTGATGTTGTATTTAGCCCAATGATAATCCCTAATACTAATACGAACCAGAATAATATAAACCAGAGAGAAATTATATATTTAGAAGATAACATGGTACAAGATGAAGAACAAGTAACACAACGAATCCAAAAGAAGGATAATATAACAGAAACTTTGGAAACAGAAGAAGAAATTTCTAATGACATTACTACAAATACTGCGAAATCAAGTGAAGAAATAATTTGTGAAAATTTGGTTTCTCATAAATACAATTTAAGAAATAGAAACAATATTAAGAAACCGAACTGTTACGAAGTATGTAATATTTGTTTAACGGATCTTGATGAAATATTGACATATAAGGAAGCTATAAGTGGCAAAAATAAAGAATTGTGGATTGAAGCAATTAAAAAAGAATTAGAGACACTGGAAGACAATAAAACGTGGATTATTGTAAGGAAACCAGAGAAATGTGTAGAAATCAGTACAAAGTGGGTATTTAGGATAAAGAAGAATGAAAACGGCGAACCTGAAACCTACAAAGCAAGACTTGTAGCACGTGGATTTCAGCAAAAAGATAATTTTGATTCGTCAGAAATTTATGCTCCAGTTGCCAAATTAACAACGGTGCGTATTGTAATTGCTATTAGTAATCATTTAGATTTACAACTTCATCAGATGGACGTGAAGGGTGCGTTTCTGAATGGAGATATTAAAGAAAATGTTTATTTAGAAACTCCACAAGGTATGAACATTGAGAAAGGTAATGTTTTAAAATTGAATAAATCGTTGTACGGCTTAAGAAAATCACCGAGATATTGGAACCAAAAATTCAATGAATTTATATTAAGTCAAGGTTTTATTCGTTCTACAGTAGATTATTGTCTATATGTCAAAATGACATCTAAAAACAAAATGATTTATGTAGTATTATATGTGGACGATTTATTATTGTGTGGAACTGATGAATCAGAAGTCAACAAGTTAAAAGAAGAGTTAAATAAAGTTTTCAAAATGACAGATTTGGGATTAGCGACTCATTATCTTGGATTAAATATTTCTCGTAAAAAGAAACAAGAAATAATTGAAATATGTCAAACTTCTTATCTTCAGAATATTTTGAAGAAATATGGTATGGCAGATAGTAAACCAGCAGATACGCCCATGGAACAGAACTTCAAGATATCAAGTGAATTGTTAGGAAACAAAGAAATAGAAGAAAAATGTAGACAATTAATTGGTAGTCTCATGTATGCAGTATTAGGATCACGCCCTGATTTATGCAGTTCTGTTAATTATTTAAGCAGATATCAAAATTTAGGAAATGAAGATGTGTGGAAATCACTTAAACGAATACTTCGTTACGTCAAGGGAACTTCAACGAAGAAACTAATTTACAAAAGAGATTTGGAAGCTCCTGTATTGGTTGGATATGCTGATGCCGACTGGGGTGGAGATTTGAATGATCGTAAATCAACAACAGGTTACATTTTCAAAGTATTTGGTTGTACAGTGTCCTGGTGCAGCAGAAAACAACAAACAGTTGCCTTGTCGTCTACTGAAGCAGAGTATATGGCTCTAAGTTTGGCAGCATCAGAAGCCTGTTGGATTAAAAATATTTTGCAGGATTTACATATACCAATTACAAATCCAATCATATTATATGAAGACAATCAATCAGCAATAAAGGTAGCGAAAAATCCTGAACTTCATAAGAGACAAAAACACATAGATATTCGATATCATTTTATTCGTGAAAAAGTTGAAGCAGGAATCATCGAATTAAAATATATACCGTCTGAAGAACAAATAGCGGATATTTTAACAAAACCACTGGGCAAAATGAAATTTCAAAAATTTTGTAATTATATAAATTTGTCTGATTCATAATTTATGTTTTTTTTCATTGAGGGTGGCTGTTGAATATTCAATGAAAAACATAAAATAGTTTCTATGACAGTAAAATAATAAATAATATTATAAATATAGTAGACTGTGTAGAATGTTTTATAATATATATAAATTGAGTTGTCAATCATAAAAATCCAATTAAAAAAACGTGTTATAAAATATTAATAAGACTACTAATTTGTTGTAGTTTAACAGGTCGCAGCTAAATGGCTGTGACAACATTTTCAAAGCAAGAAAATCTTTTACCACTTTGGCTATGACAACTCTTTAACAACGTTATAATTTCGCTGCGATGCCAGCTGCGGTAGCTATATTGCTGTTATTATTTGCTGCAGCAACGTCACCGCAGCTTTTTTACAGCTTCGTGTGCTACTTGGGAACTCATCGACACCTATCGCTAACATTGTATATACGAGTATGTAGCACGCATATGATTCGTCCCGACGCTTCCGCCGTGCCGAAAATTCAGAGTGTGTACGCGCTGTATCTACAATGATTGGAAATGCTCGAATGATTTCGTCGTTAAAGCTCTTCCAGGTCGATACTCTTCCTACAGCAGAGCTATACCATAACTTAGCTGGTCCTTGCAGTCGTGCAGCAGCTCGCGCCAAAAGCAAGCTGTCAGTCCAGTCGAACGCAGCACCAATTTCTTTCAACTTCTGTATCCAAAGAGATGCAGTCATGCAAGTTGGTTTATCCGGATTGAATGCTGGAATCGCATCCTCTGGAACGTCACGACTCTGGAGGCGTTCTTGCGATGCGCAGGCACTCAGACTCATCGGCGTAGGTTCCCGATCTATACATAAATCAGCACCTACCTGTACCCGGAGCAGTCGATACTGCAGGTCCAGAAATTCTCTTTCTCTGACGAGCAACTCTCGGCTACAAATTCATGACGCGCAGTCACCTCTTCACCTACTTGTTGCATCACGCTGATATTTAAAAAACACTATATAGTATATCCCGGACGAGCCCCCAAAACTGTGGGATATTTTATTATAATTTACAGCTGTTGAATTAAATAATCAGTTTCTTACTTTAATATATTGACATAAGAGGTTTCTTTATTACAATATTATTTATTGACTACGAACATTAAAATGTTGTTGTTGTTTTCGTGCTCTCAGACGAGTCATAGGCGGCTCGTACGGATGTCGCTCCCACATATATACCATTATAAAGTGTGGGATACTACTATATAATATGAACATATACTTTATACTACTAGTAATATTATGGTTAAGTTAGTAAAATAAATTGGATAAGAGATATATGTTATTTAGTCAATTAGATAAAAGATAAAATATTTAAAAAAAAATACAAATCACTCTTTTAATTCGTAGTAATAATAGCAACAGCCATGGAATTAAAAACAGGAGATGAACAAATGCGTAACGTTTTAAACGTCAAATTATTAGTACCTACGTATAAATGATTTTGACAATCTATTATTCTGACATTGACGTTTAAAGCGTTACGCATTTGTTCATCTCCTGTTTTTAATTCCATGGCTGTTACAATTAATTCGCTATTCCGTGTATTTTCAAATTTGATTTATGCAGTTATAAAGCAACCAAAATAAATTTTGTGTACTGATCCGGAGGAAAGTAGAAGAACTCCGCAAGACAACGAAGAAGATCAGCAGATTACAAGCCACGAACCATAACAACGAAGTAAGCGAAGAAGAATTAAAACAAGCATTAGCAAAAATAAAGATAGGAAAAGCGGCAGGACACGATAATATAACACCAGAAATGATAAAATACAGCGGAACTCTGGCACATGAAAGACTCAGAGAAATAATGACACACGCACTAAAAACAAAGGAAGCACCAGAAGACTGGCAAATCGGGGTCATTATTCCACTATATAAGAAACGAGACAGTAAGGACTGCAAAAACTACCGAGGTATCACACTGTTGAGTGTAGCAGGAAAGCTCTTCGCAAGAATATTAGAGAAAAGGTTAAGGGAAAAAGTAGAACAGACAATTGAAGAAACGCAGTGCGGATTCCGAACGAACAGAGGGGTTCAAGATCATATATTTGTACTGAGACAAATCTGTGAAAAAGCAAAACAAACGGGAAGGAAAATACACGCATGCTTCGTAGACCTAGAGAAGGCGTTTGACAGAATAAGGAGGGAAGACGTCTGGAAGAGCTTAGAGAAAAGAGGAGTGGACAAAGAAACAATACAACAAATAAAGAGCCTGTATAAAAGCACCAAAGTGTATGTGCGAATGAAAAATCAAACAACAGATATGTTCGAGGTGAAGCAAGGCCTTAGACAAGGATGTGTATTAAGCCCCATACTCTTCTCACTAATTTTGGACGACGTCATAAAATGCTGTAAAGGGAAAATAAAACCATACCAGGTAGGACACTGGAAAATGGAGAAAGTAAACATCAGTGAACTATGTTATGCAGATGACATGTTTATAGCGGCAGAAAACGAAAAAGACCTCCAGCAAAACATCAACGTTTATAACAGAGAAATGAGAAAGAAAAACTTAATTATTAACAGAGAAAAGACAAAAACAATGATCATAAACGGAAAGGAAGAACAACACAGAATAAAAGTAGACAATACGGAACTAGAGCAAGTGGACTCATATAAATACCTTGGCGTGGTCATAAGCAAGACAGGAAATCTAGAAGCAGAAATACTGGAAAGAACAGGAAAAACGGGGAGACTATTCAATGCAATAAGAAATACATTTTTGGGAAAGAAGGAAATACCGACGGAAACAAAAGTTGAAGTCGTGAAAAAAGTTGCTCTGCCCGTGCTTACATATGCGAGCGAATCATGGACAACTACAGAAAACATCAGAAGTAAAGTTAGGAGCCTAGAAATGCGATTCTTAGGAAAGATAGAAGGCAAGACTCGAAAGGACCGGATAAGGAATGAAACCTTCAGGACAAACCTCGGAACAAAACCTGTAGAAGAACTCATACAGGAGGGACAGCTGAGATGGTTAGGACACTTACACAGGATGACAGAAAACAGATTACCAAAAAAAGTGTATGAAGCGAAACCGAAAGGAAAAAGAAGAAGAGGCCGACCAAACAAAACGTGGAGCGAAGAGGTTAAAGAAGCAGCAGAGCAGAGAGGAATCAGCTGGAGTCAGTGTAGAGGGCTGGCTCAAGATAGAAAGTCAATGGAGGAAGAAACCCACAGGACAATAAAACACCCAACTCCAACAGCCTTACACCTGTAAAGGTAGAAAGGCTCGGGATTAAGTAAGTAAGTAAAGTATATATGTGTGTATATATATATATATATATATATATATATATATATATATATATATATATATATATATATATATATATGTAAAGAAAACAACGACGCTTATTTCCGCATCATCGTTTTCTATCATTCGAATCTGCCGCGTTACCGATAGAGTGGCCGACCTGGAAGATTGAAGAGAGAGGATCGATGAATGATCGCTGGGAATAAAAAGCGTGTTTGACAATTTATTAATTAATCACCTGAAGTAGAAATTTTAAATGTTGTTTTCTGTTTTTATTACAGGTAATGTTTCTTTATCTTTATTTATTGTAAATATTGTAAATAGTGAAAATAAACTCAAACTGTTTTTATTACAGAAACCCAACTGAATTTTATTTCTGGAATTATTTCTCAATTTAAAAATTGGAAAATTATCACCATTATAAAACAACATTTAAAATTTCTACTTCAGGTGATTTCAGCAAAATATTAATAAGAAATATACATAATACTTACTGTCACCTAGGAAGAACACAGATGATAAATAAAATAACACCATTCTATACAGCGAAAAATATAATCATAAACATAAAGAAGATTTGTGAAAACTGTGAAATCTGCATAAAGAATAAATCACGAAGAAAATCAAAATTTGGGTTAATGTCACACTTAGGACCTGCAACGTACCCATTCGAAATCGTGTCTATAGATACTATCGGAGGTTTTGGGGGCTCTCGGTCAACAAAAAAATACTTACACCTATTGGTTGATCATTTTACAAGATACGCCTATATTTCAACGTCAAAAAACCAAAACGCTGATGATTTCATAAAAATAACTGAGAATGTGGCAGAAAGCCACGATGTCCAGATGGTACTAACAGATCAATAACCAGGAATAAATTTGAAAGAATTTAAACAATTCTTAGGAAAGAAAAAAATAGAAATGATTTTCACTGCCGTAGATGCACCTTTCTCTAATGGTCTCAACGAAAGATTAAATCAGACATTGGTGAATAAAATAAGATGTATGATAAACGAAAATGACAAAAAGGTTGCATGGACAACTATTGCAAAAAAGGCCGTGGAAAAATACAACGAGACAGAGCACACAGTGACAAAATTTGCACCGAAATATTTGTTGGAAGGAAAAAACATAAATATCCTGCCACATGAATTGAAAACAAAATGCACAGCTGAAGATTTAGATAGAGACAGGAAAATAGCACTCGAAAATACAATAAAATCTCATAAGTACAACAAGAAACGATTCGACCTACACAGGAAACAAATCGAATTAAACGAGGTAAATCTTGTATATGTAGAAAATGGAAATCGCCTGAATAGGAAGAAATTAGAAGAACTGAGAATTGGTCCATACAAGATATTGAAGAAAATCTCTAACTCAATCTATGAGGTCGACACCGGACACAGAAAAAAGGAATCAAATCTCTACCATATAACGAAACTAACTCCAGTAGGGGAAGAATACGAATACTGAACAATTACGTAAGCATTGTTCACTATCTGAGGGGGGAGATGTAAAGAACACAACGACGCTTGTTTCCGCATCATCGTTTTCTATCATTCGAATCTGCCGCGTTACCGACAGAGTGGCCGACCTGGAAGATTGAAGAGAGAGGATCGATGAATGATCGCTGGGAATAAAAAGCTTGTTTGACAATTATTAATTAATCACCTGAAGTAGAAATTTTAAATGTTGTTTTCTGTTTTTATTACAGGTAATGTTTCTTTATCTTTATTTATTGTAAATAGTGAAAATAAACTCAAACTGTTTTTATTACAGAAACCCAACTGAATTTTTATTTCTGGAATTATTTCTCAATTTAAAAATTGGCAAATTATCACCATTATATATATATATATATATATATATATATATATATATATATATACAACTTACTATCATTGAAGCGTCCTTATATTGACAATTTTCCATCAACCGAGCGTCCGGCTCCAATGAAGCGTCCATATATGGACGCTCGATTGGTCACCATGTTAAATTGGCTCCTAATACCATCTAGTAGTCATATCTAAAAATTTTGGTGGACGCCGAATTGATAGTGAATTATCATTTGCCGTATACGTGCCGTATACTTTTAGTTCAGCCGAACGGTCACTCGTGGCGTTGCTGCGCTAGGCGTATAAGTACTTTCATCCAATCTATCGCCTACCGAGCGTCCTCAAACTGGCAACACCGAAACGTATGTTTTCAAATGTTATGTTCGAAGTGTTCGTGTTCTCTTGATATTGGAGGATGAAGTAAAATATCAAAGTACGTAGTTTTCGTTTCGACTACGTGGTTCTGCTTATCAAGAACTTATATACTTATAACAAACTTTTTTTTTCGTCACACGTGAACGCAAAGCACGCCGTTACTCCCTGTTTAAACTAAAGGGAGCAAACCACGCTTTTGCTCCCTAGGAGGCAAAAACGTGTTTTTCTTCTTCTAAACTGGAAGTGTCGGCGTGCTTCGCGTGCATTAAATAAAAAAAGATTTTTTTAATCGGGTCATAAATTATGTTCAAATTAGGGGAGAGAGATAAACATCAAGATCTACACCGTTTGCTCGATCCTCATGAAATTTTGAATGCAGATTTTTTTTTACCAGACTTAGATTTTAAGTTATGTATTAATTTGATTGGACCATTAAGGGGTGGGGGTTAATAATGTAGAATCTCGACCATTTGTCCGATTCTCATGAAATTTTGCACGCAGGTCTCTTTTGACTGGAGTCAGATTTTAAAGTTGTTTAAATTCGATCATAACATCATAAGGGGTGCGGATTATAAATCTATAGAATCTAGACCATTTGTCCGAATCTCTAGAAATTTTGCAGGCTGGACTCTTTTTTTACTATAGTGACATTTTTAGGTATATTTGAAATTTATTGGGCTATTAGAGGTGGGGTAATCCCTATAGATCTAGACTGTTTGTCCGATTCTCATGAAATTTTGCATGCGCGTCTTTTTGACTAGAGTCAGATTTCAAAGTATGCTCAAATTCGATCGAATCATTAGGGAAAGGGGAGGGATTAAACTAAAACAGTCGTAATTATTTTTTGCAACGAAACTCGGTAACATGAAGCAATCAACTAAAGTAAGAAAGATAGTTTTTATTTATCGGGTTATAAATTATATTTAAATTGAGGTATGAGGGTTAACATTTAGACCTAGACCGTTTGTCCGAACTTCACATATTTTTACAAGTAGATCTCTTTTTACAAGAGACTGATTTTAAGGTATGCGTGGTGTGAATTTGTTCGGGTTCAAAGAGGTATGGGGGTTAATTTCAACAAGCACTCAAATGACCGTAATTGTTTTTTTGCAACAATACTTGGTATATACCATTGAAATAAAATAATAAATATTATTTTTCTGGTAGTTATATTATACATTCATGTACCTTATGCGCATTCGTAATATTCATATCCAAGCACAAGGAACATTCGAAATACTACCAGAAAAATTACCGACAATAACTACAAGACTACTACTACTTATGGTATTATAAGTGAGAGTCTTTTTTTAAATTGGGTCATACACATAATGTTTTATTCGATCGGACTATCATGAGGGTAGGGGTTAAATATCTAAATCTAGAAGGTTTGTCCGATCTTTATGAAATTGAAATAATATTTTATTGCTTTGACAGCAAATAAAGAAGTAGTTAATTAATAAAACCTTATTTAGTAAATAGATAATAGATATTTAACAAGTAAAGAAACGAAAGTTGTTACCTTACGTATGGGAAATTTGTACCACGAGGCGTGGTCGATTTCTGTAAATACATAAGTAAGGTAACTACCGAGATTCCTTACTGGTGCATACAATATGTTTATACTTTCATTTAGAATAAATAGAAATTTTTGTTTCGAATTATGAAATTTTGTCATTTAATGTCTTACAAATTATGACATAAAACAAAAACGCCCAATTTAGGTTATCTACAAACCACATTTTTATTCGAATTTTTTAAAAATTTAAACAGCATAAAATATGCGATTGCAAATTAAAAACATTTTATATTGAAGTTTCTTTACAATGTGGTCTATAATTGTTTAAATAAATGTAGTTTTATATGTGTACATTTTATTTTTTTTAAAAGATTAAAATAAAAAAAACCATTGCATGAAGTAATTAAATTAATTTTCTAGCGCAAATTTGAGAAATAAATTGTCTATACACCAAACGAAAGTAAGAAATAGATATTTATACACCAAGTGTGATACATGAATGTTTATTCAAGAGAAGAAAGTTTAGCCCCCGAGCCCGAAGGGCGAGTGGGATAATTTCTTCGAGTGAATAAACATTCGTATCTCACGTGGTTCATACAATATTTTATTCAATTTTGAAGAAATTATTTCAAATATATGAATTATAAATTTATTTTGACATAACAAAAAAACTAATCAAAGTAATCGTTAGTGGCAAGTTGTAATTGTTTTTATGCATTTTTGACGTAATAATAACAGTTTAAAACGTCAGAGTGATTTAAAAATGTGTTGAGTGATTTAAAAAAAATTTAATTCACTTGTGAATAAACATTTATTTAAAGTTGTTGCTATGGAGTTAATAATAGCAGTTTAAAACGTCAAAATTGAATAAATAATATTTATCTTTTTTTATAAACCCAATAAACACTGCTTGATATAGGTACTGTAATGTCCTAATGTCATTTGATTAATTTTCTACTATTTTTCTGTATAATGAGTAGTAGATTTTAAATAGGTAAATTACAGTCGTGTCGAGCATTATTTTTCTTCCAAATAAAATTTCTGTTTCACATTTTTACCTATAAAGCTTACAGCAATTTTTTATTATTATTAAACATTTATTTTTTTCAAATTGCTACCTAACAAGATTTCGATAAGTAGCAAACAAATTTATTCGGAAAAATAATTAGCTCTTATGTAGTAACCGTTACAAACATTGACATAAAAATATTTACTACTTTCGGTTTGAGCTTTCCATACCAAAATATCTGGGTAAATCACTATTTCCTTACCAGAAGTAATAAATTTTGAACAAAAATTATTTATAAAATGCATTAAGTAGTATTATATTCTAATTTTAAACCTAATCAATAGTGTTGTCACCAAATTTGTGAATTTAGTAATTATTGAAATATAATGCATTTGTTGCTAATTTTCATTTAAATAATTAACTATCAGATCACAGACAATTTGACCGATTTTCACTATATTTTTGTTATACTTAGTTATAAGCATAGAAATCCAACATAAAATATAGGCTAAATAATCAATCAATGTACCATCTGAAAACAAAATCTAAACGATGTATCCCACATATAACTTTGTCATATTTATTCAACTTGCCGATAATAATTCCGTGTTTTCATTTCAAATCCCCAATATAACGCGCGAAGTAACATGGTTTAGTCGCGGCAACACTGTCGGACGCTTCAAAGATGATAGTTTGAACGGACGCTATATATATATATATATATATATATATATATATATATATATATATATATATATATATATATATATATATATGCAGTTTGAATTCTTTCGGGTATCTTCTCGCGTTGGTCTGGTTTGGTTCTGCGAAGAACCGTTGTTCAAGTTCAAGACCTAACACCAGATCGAGAACACGGAATCAATCCAAGACCTGAAGATGGCAAGTGAGACCTTGCCGAAACGTCGTCTAAACAACGGTTCTTCGCAGAACCAGACAAACGCGAGAAGATACCCGGAAGAATTCAAACTGCATCAATAACACTCGCGGAAATATCAAGATCAACATATATATATATATATATATATATATATATATATATACAGTGTTGTGACTGATCTAGATCAATTGATCTAGATCACTGATCTAGATCAATTTACGTGATCTTTGATCTGATCTAGATCATCTTATTTTTAAGGATCTTGAGTTTGATCTAGATCAAATAAATATGATCTACGATCTTAAAATAAGATCATATTTTTAGATTTTTTCTACGCTATATGCAAGTTAAACCATGAAATTGAAAATTTAAAAGAGTAAGAGTTTAATATTTTTAATATGTTTTAATTTTAAACTATAGATTAAATCGCTTGAATATTACGTATTTTTTTCTTTTTTATGTAATGTAATACAACAATTAAATATTTTGTCTAATATTGATCTTTTTACGATCTAAAGAAAAAAGATCACTAATTTCTGATCTGATCTAAAAAAAAGATCCTATCATAAAAATTGATCTATGATCTGATCTAGATCATATTAAACGAGAAGATCTTGATCTTGATCTAGATCCATTTTAAAATGATCTGTCACAACACTGTATATATATATACGACAAATATGTATTTCATATAAACTCTTAAAATCTTATTCTATTATAATAATAATTACAATAAACAGTGAGATAAATGCATAAAATATAATTACATAATCATATCCAACTTTTTTCTAAATTCATTTATACATAAAGAAAAATCTAATTGTGAAGAAATTTTGTTGCATTCACGACACATGGAAACAATTGGAGAATTATAATGATAGTTAGTACGTGACAAATCACAAACAAATATATCTGTACATCGGGTATTACAATTATTCACATAGAAATTTAATTTCTTTAACAAATCAGTATCATCGATGTTATTATTTATAATTTTATATAAGAATAAAATTCGGTGTTTAATACGTCTGGTGGCAAGAGGCTCCAGATTAAATTTCTGCAGTAAGATTATAGTTTATAGTTATAAAAATAAAGCTATTCAAAAATTTATACCCGAAACGCCTAAACAAATATGTATATTAAAAACCATAAAACATAAAACTAATTATTATGAATTTTCAAAAAAAAAATTAATTCTTGTAATAAAATAAACTTGTATTATTTAAATTTTTAAAGTAACACTTACTCAAATAAGTAGGTACCGTAGGTATCTACTATGGATTATGTTTTCGATATCTACTTATTTAGTGATTATTGTAATAGGCAGTAATTATTGGTAGAGCAACTGGAAAAGTCTTGTATGTCGGTGTACGTAACTAGTATTGCATAGTATGTGCAAGAGCTAACAATAAAAATGAAACAGTAAAGCAGCATACTTGTTTCCGGAATTGGACCGATTCGAGTCCAACCATGGAAGCCGACATAATATGCGAAGCATTCAATGCAAGTATTGATATGCATGGTATAAAATATAAAGAATTAGTTGCCGATGGTGACTCTAGCGTTTTCGTTAAAATTAAAGAAAATGTTTCGTATGGCAATGATGTTACTAAATTAAAATGCATTAATCATATAATTAAAAATTACGAAAAAGCATTATACAAAATAAAAACTGATAAGACAATTCCTGCAAAAGGCAGAAAATTTTTGACTCAATATAAAATAAAGGAATTACAAAAGAAAGAAATTTACAATTTCAAAAAAGAAGAATCTGACATTATTCAGCTTCAAAATATTCTACAAAAGAATCCAGATACGGTGTATTCTATGAAAGATTTAGATGAAATTTGAACATCAGGACTGTATAATCATATACAAGGTAAAATAAAAACTGAATGCAATAAAAATAAAATCTAAATCAACAAATCGTTTTAAATTTACGTTATTTATTTTTTTATATAGAAGCTCTAGATCTAATTATCAGAAAAGCTCCACGATTAGTAAGTAGTGAGACCAATAATAAAGCTAAATGCTTTATGAATATATTGACTAGGTTCACAGCTGGAAAAAGGCTCAACTTGATTCAAAATTGAAGCTTCTTGACTGGTTTAAGGTATAATGAAGGAGTAAGATGGCATAAAAATTCTTGGAAATTTTTCCAAATGAGTCCTGGCATTAATATGAAAACATATATTATAAAAAAGCTGAACATAGACGTAAAAAAATAACTAACAAACCTAGATCAGTTAAAAGGAAACTAAATTTTCTTGAACCTAATACTGATTATGGACCAAAGGCTTTGGAGCCTGAATTAACAGAGCGAATTAAAATTAGAAACTGATCGTTTTTTTAAAAATTTAGAGGTATGTGTAGGGACTGTATCCTTCAACTTACTTTTAACATGTAATTTATGTTTCATAAAAATCAGGTAAATGAACAAAAACAATTAGAAATAGAAAAAAATACAAAAGGTCAATTTGAAAATGATCGTTATATGACAGAGCGGAAATATCGTTTAACTGCATTAAATTTTGGAAAAGTAATTAGACGACGCCCAAAAACTAAATGTAATGCACTTGTTAAGACAATTACGAGGGTTGTCCGGAAAGTAAGTACCGTTTCATTCTACTGCCACCGCAGCGCTAGTGTCGCAGTTCCGCGCAAGCTCACTCGTCTCTCTGGTTCATTGGTCATCCACTGATACCATTATTAGCCGGTTTATGTTGTGTTTACATTTGATAGTAAGCGTTCAAAATGTTTAAGACAATACCAGATCCCGCCGACTGTAATACGGTTTTTGAACACAAAGAATGTGGTGGAGCCCTCTAGGGACAAAATAAGAATAACTACCTGCGTGTAGTTAGAAAGATAGGTTGGCTATACTGTCGACGGGAGAGACGGAAGAAGATCTCTCGACCACGCGGTCAAGTAGACATGTTGCATTTAAAATAAGTAAATAAAACGATTGTTATTAAGTGAAATAAAATGCTGATTGTCTGTATAACTGTGTATGTGTTTAGTATATGTGATTCAAGCAAATAAAACTCATAATATATGGTCCTTCGAATCGAATCAATTAAGCATTCCTCGGCACATCCTCACCATGGTCTATCTCCGAGCCGAATGAACTCAGCGCTAACAATAAAACAATTAAAACAAAAACAAAACAACATCAAACTCATCTGGAAAACGGATTAGTTCATCTTCAGCGTCTTCAATCCGCCAACAGAACGAGATAAGGTTAAGGTCAGTGGTTCTTTATCCCCTTTACCCTCCTAAATATTTAACCTCCTAGATTCTTACTAGTGCAGTGTCATTTATTTCAATTAATTAATATTTTGTCTTAATAAAGCGCGATAATGGCAGATTTAACTGAGTTAACACTCGAACGTGATCGAATAAAAGCAAAAGTCGATCGAATGAAAGATGTTATCGAAAATTTTAAAGAAAATGACGATGTAGATCAATTAAGGCTACGTAGAACAGATTTGATACAAGCGTACAAGGAATTTGATAAAATTCAATCGGAAATTGAACCTCTTAGTACAACGAAAGCACAAAAACAAGAAGTTAAAAAAGAATGGAACAGTTTTGAGTCCTTGTATTACAATTTATTAGCAAAAATAGCAAAATTCGTAGATAAACCTGCAGTGGCTCCAATAATCGCCTCGCAAAATCAACAAACAGCAGAAATAACAGTAAAGCTCCCAGATTTAAATTTACCAAGCTTTTCCGGTAACTATTCTAGCTGGACAAGTTTCCACGACACCTTTCAAACTTTAATACATCTCAGAACTGATTTAAACAATTGTCAAAAATTTCATTACCTAAAATCATGCTTGGAAGGAGAAGCCTTTCGTGCTGTTGAGGCGTTAACAATTTCGTCAGCAAATTATCAAGCAGCTTTGGACATTCTTACAAAAAGGTTTAATAATACACGATTAATTGTACAAGAACATGTCAATTCAATACTTAATATCAATAAAATTACAAAAGCGTCAAATTCATTATTACGGCGTTTAATTACAGATATAAACACTAATATCGAAGCGTTAAAAATACTCAAACAACCTACAGATAAATGGGACGCTCTATTAATACCTATTATAATCGAAAAATTAGACTACAATACTAATCGAGAATGGCAATCTAAATTAAATTCGCAAATTCCAACATTAGGTAGCTTAATTGCATTTTTAGAACAAAGATGTCTTACTCTAGAATCACTAGAATCTTTGAATAAAAACAATAATACGAGTAAACCAGCCATTTCATCAAAACATCAATACAATAAAGACAACAAAAATTCTCGAGATAATAAAGATCATAGTACACTAACTCATGTTTCACTAAACAATAAACAGCTCGCATGTTATTATTGTAAAGATCCTTCACATACAATTTACAAATGTTCCGAATTTTCAAATCTTTCCTTTAATGACAAAATTCAAAACATTGACAAAATGAAAATGTGCAAAAATTGTTTAAGGTCGAATCATTTAACATCAGATTGTAAGTCTAAATCTAGATGTAGATATTGCAATCAAAATCATAACAGTCTTATTCATCAACAAAATTTGGTACAAGTTCTAGAAAAAGCAGAATCGGTAGGTGCTTTAGTAACTCATCAAGTGAGTCAACAAATATTAGTTAACTCCGCTCAAAAGGAAGTTTTACTTTCAACTGCATTAGTTTATGTAAAAGACAACAGCAATAAATTTTGTGAATGTCGCGCATTACTAGATGTCGGTTCACAAAGCAACATTATAAGCGAATCTTTAGCCAAAAAATTAAATTTAAACTTGAAAAATAGTAACATTTTAATACACGGTATAAATCAAAAAGGCATAACTTCTACACAAACAACTAAAATTACAATAAGATCCAGAGTCAATACATTTTCTTCGGAAATTTCATGCTTAGTCTTACCACAAATTACAACGAACATTCCTTCGTATTCGTTGAATAGCTTAAATTTTAATATCCCCAGTAATATTGAATTAGCTGATCCTAATTTTAATAAATCGGGCCCGATTGAACTACTAATTGGAGCCGGACTTTTCTGGGAATTGTTAAAAGAAGGAAAAATAAATAGTTCGGGCGAAACCCCCCATTTCATAGAAACGTGTTTAGGGTGGATTGTTGGTGGCGAAATTTCTAGGAATACTCAAACATCTGTTTGCAATAACTGTAAATTTAAATAATGCGTTAGACAAACAACTTACACGTTTTTGGGAAATTGAAGAATACGGTGAAAAAAGCAATCAGTCCTCTCAAGAAATATTATGCGAAACCCATTTCATAAATAATTATAAACGCGATCATCAGGGAAGGTTTATAGTCAAACTACCATTTGTTTCTAAGAAACCCGACCTCGGTACTTCAAAGGAAACTGCATTAAAACGGTTATATTCTCTCGAAAACAGATTTAAAAAACAACCGCTATTAAAGCTCGAATATTCTAAATTTATAAAAGAATATCTTCTACTAGGACATATGGAATTGATTTCAAATGCTAATTTAAACAATAACCCTAATAATTATTTACCACATCATGAAGTTTTTAAACAATCTTCAGGTAAACTTAGAGTTGTTTTTGACGCCAGTGCTAAAACTTCCAACAATAAAAGTCTAAATGATGTCCTTATGACAGGTCCAACAATACAACAAGATCTTTTTTCTATTTTGACCAGGTTTCGTACCTTCGAAATAGCAATAACAGGTGATATTATAAAAATGTTTAGACAAGTCAGAGTCGATCAACAAGACAATGATTATCAAAGGATTTTATGGAGAGAAAATCCTGAAGACCCTATTTTAAGTTACAGATTATTAACAGTCACTTATGGTACTACGTGTGCTCCATTTTTGGCAGTGCGCAGTTTGCAGCAAGCCGCACATGACGAAAAGGACAATTTTCCGATAGCAAGCAAAGTCATATTACGTGATTTTTACATGGATGATTTGCTTTCTGGAGCATCCTCAATTTCAGAAGCAATAAAATTAAAACAAGAAATTACTTACATTTTACATAAAGCGGGTTTCGAAATGTCCAAGTGGGCATCAAATAGTTCTGACCTAATTTTATCCAATGAACAAAATAAAGTACCAATAATCGATTTAAGTAGTGATCATCAAACTAAAACACTAGGTGTAGTATGGGAACATAAAAATGATTTCCTTACATACGAAGTTAATCTTAAATTTAAAGACAATCAAATAACTAAAAGATTAATTTTATCAATCATAGCTCAACTATGGGATCCGCTAGGTTTAATTTCCCCAATAATAATTAGAGCCAAACTCATTCTTCAAAAAATGTGGACTTTAAAACTTTCATGGGATGAAAGCGTACCCGATGAATTACAAAAAATGTGGTCTCAATTTATTTCCGATTTGTCCTGTGTAAATGATATTAAAATCAATCGGAAGATTTTATCAATTCTTCCTGTTATAAAAATAGAAGTGCACGGTTTTTGTGACAGCTCACAATCAGCCTATGGTGCTGCAATTTTTATAAGAAGTTCAGATTCATACGGTAATTATTCAGTAAATCTTTTGTGCAGTAAATCCAGAGTAGCGCCCTTGAAGGTATTATCCATACCACGGTTAGAATTATGTGGAAGTTTACTTCTGGTACGGTTAATGCAAAAGGTTGTACCAGTTTTAAATTTAAAGATCGCTAAACGATTCTTCTGGACGGACTCTTCAATAGTATTGTGCTGGATTGCCGCGCCTCCAAATACATGGCAAATTTTTATAGCTAATCGCGTATCCGAGATACAAAGTTTGTCAAATATAAATGAATGGCATCACATAAATTCTAAATTTAATCCAGCGGACATCATTTCAAGGGGCATGTCACCAAATCGTTTAAACGGCAACAATATTTGGTGGCACGGACCGCCTTGGTTACGGTTACCAGAAAGCCATTGGCCTGATTCTTCTTTTAAATTTGATTCGGAAAACGTTCCGGAAAAACGAAAAACAACTAATAAAATTTTCTTAGCGAGATTGCAAGAAGGTGATGTTTTAACTAGTATTTTAACGAAATTTTCAAAATTTTACAAATTACAGCGAGTTGTAGCCTTCATGCAACGCTTCATACATAATTGTAAACACAAAACATCAAAACGTAAAGGTCATTTAACAGTAACAGAATTACATGATTCTCAAAAAACAATAATCAAAATGATTCAGCATGACTCATTTAAAATTGAATTAAATTCCTTGCAGGAAAATCATTATGTCAAAAAAGGAAGTTCATTATATTTATTAAACCCTATATTAGATCAAGACGGTCTTATAAGAGTAGGTGGACGAATTAAAAATTCATCAGTTAATTATGATAAAAAATATCCGATCATTTTACCGGGTAAACACCAAGTGACGAAATTGTGGATCGTTCAAGAGCATGAAAAGCTGCTTCACGCTGGTACTCAAGCTACGTTAACTTCTTTAAGACAAAGATTTTGGATAATTTCAGGTCGTAACGTAGTTCGTAACATTTTGCGTAAGTGTATAACCTGTTTTCGCGCTCAACCAAAATCTATTAACCAAACAATGGGAGATCTACCAAAACAAAGACTTGAACCAGTACGACCTTTCATAAAAACGGGAATTGATTATATAGGCCCTATCTCGGTAAAGGAGGGAAGTGGTCGTGGTAACTCCAAAAGGGTTAAAGCTTACGTAGCGCTTTTTGTTTGTTTTGCGACCAAGGCGATTCACTTGGAGTTAGTGAGAAATCTAACTTCAGAATCATTTTTATCTGCTTTAAAACGTTTTGTTGCTAGACGCGGTCATGTGTCAGATCTGTACTCCGACAATGCTACTAATTTTACAGCTTCAAATAAGGAGTTATGTTCATTTTTTAAATCAACACAATTTCAAAATGTCATTGATTCTTTAACACCAAAAAATATTAACTGGCACTTTATTCCGCCACGTTCACCAACCTTTGGTGGGTTGTGGGAAGCGAATGTTAAATCTGTCAAGCGCCATTTCAAAAGAGTAATTGGAAACACCAGTCTTAATTTTGAGGAGATGTATACGGTATTAGCTAGAATTGAGGCTTGCCTCAACTCCCGACCATTATGCACCCTTTCAAACGATCCCAATGATCTTCTTGTCCTTACTCCTGGACATTTTCTAATTGGAGAACCACTAATGGCCCCAGTAGAACCCGATTTAACACAATTGCCGACAAATAGGCTATCTCGTTGGCAGTACATAGAACAAGTTCGTCAGCATTTTTGGAATCGCTGGCGTAAAGAATACTTGTCACAACTTCAAACAAGAACAAAGTGGAATCAACTACCAACGGAAATCAAATTAGGATCTATGGTCCTAATAAACGAATAAAATATTCCTCCTCAGCAATGGCTCCTGGGCAGAATTGTTCAACTCCATCCGGGCAAGGATAACATCACGAGAGTTGTTTCCATAAAAACAACTTCCGGTGTAGTCAAGCGAGCAGTCAACAGGATCTCCATTCTTCCCATAGAAGAAAACACTGAAGAATCCAACTAGTGATAGTGACGTGCTGTGAAGTGTTACACAATCCCACAGTGCGCTGTAGAATAGTGTAGAATAAGATTTCTCAAATTTAAAGAAGTAAGCTTGAACTCTAATGAGAGTTCAACGGGGCGGCATGGTGGTGCCCTCTAGGGACAAAATAAGAATTACTACCTGCGTGTAGTTAGAAAGATAGGTTGGCTATACTGTCGACGGGAGAGACGGAAGAAGATCTCTCGACCACGCGGTCAAGTAGACATGTTGCATTTAAAATAAGTAAATAAAACGATTGTTATTAAGTGAAATAAAATGCTGATTGTCTGTATAACTGTGTATGTGTTTAGTATATGTGATTCAAGCAAATAAAACTCATAATATATGGTCCTTCGAATCGAATCAATTAAGCATTCCTCGGCACATCCTCACCAGAATGTTAAGCCAGCTGAAATTCATCATCAACTTGTAGAGATTTATGGAGAAAATGTAATGACGGACGGAATGGTGAGAAAGTGGGTTAGACAGTTCAATGATGGACGAACCAACTCATCATTGATAACAGAAGGCCGCCCACAGCGTGTTTCGTCATGAACATTGGTCGGCGGGACCTGGTATTGTCTTAAACATTTTGAACGCTTACTATCAAATGTAAAAACAACATAAACCGGCTAATAATGGTATCAGTGAATAACCAATGAACCAGAGAGACGAGTGAGCTTGCGCGGAACTGCGACACTAGCGCTACGGTGGCAGTAGAATGAAACGGTACTTACTTTCCGGACAACCCTCGTATTATATGGAACAACGGTATCAGCACTCGCACTTATATTCGGACAGATGACAGAAAAATTGCACGTGAGAGATTCCAAAAAGAAACGGGTTTAATAGTACAAAGATGTGGATTATTTGTTGACCAAAAACTTGGATTTTTAGGAGCTTCACCTGATGGTATATCTCCATTATAATATCGTTTCACGAATACAAAATTGTTTTATTTTACTAGGGCTTATAAGTGAGTCAACAATAATAGAGATCAAATGTCTTCGTTAAGACAAAATGTTGAGACTTAGGAAGATGTAGTAATTAAAACACATCCATATTATTATCTGGTTCATCGACTTTGCTTTAGTCTCATATTTTTTAAATAATTTTTAACTTCTAGATACAAGGACAACTCCATCTAATAAAACTGAATGCTATTTTGTTGTCTACAGGAATGATAAAAGTTCTCTTTTTGTTGAAAAAATAGCAAACATATATGGAAAAAAAATTAATAGATTTTTACAAAAACTGTATGTTATTGGAAATCATAGAAAAGCGAATTCCAAAAAAATTATAATGTAGATATTGCAGTCAATTTAAATAAACAAAAATATATTATTTATAACGATATAATTTTTGTTATAATAACTGTTACTAAAAAGTTTGCTGGAATTAAATAGATATATAAATTTTATTGAGAAATGTTTATGTTTGATTATTATTAAAAGAATATTTAACTTTAAACTCCAAAGCTAATGTTTTTCAAACCGATAATCGCTAGAATCCGCGACTAGATCATAGCGTACGTCACATATCGCGTTCGGAAGAAAGTATTTTTTCGTTTGTAACTAGCAGCGCCACAGTCGGCGAAACGCTGAAACTTTTACATTGCTCTTATGGCCAAACTTTCTGCATAAATTTTGGAAAAACGAAGCAACTTAGAATAAAAATTCTTTTAAATAATTAAGGAATATATATACCTTTCTGCCTTATTCTAAAAATTATGTCTGAATAATAGTCAATTTCCCATAAATCTCATTTCAATTTGTTGAATTTTCCTTCCTGTTCTTTCATTTCTACTGCAAATTATATTAATTTTAATGTATTCTTATTTAGTATAAGGCAATCTAGAAACTCTAACGATTCTATTGACATATTATTTATGCCTATTGCTTGTTGTTATTCGCAGATATTTATGCAGATAAAGTGCATGAAAATGGCTAGTTGAAAACGGTTTCAAGCGTAACCTTAAGGATACCATAGTAGATTAGACGAGAAATCCGAAATTCGCACTTCTAGGTGCATTTTATGTAACATTTAGGCAACATGAGTTTCTAGACTATTTCGACCCCGCTGAATTCGAATCTGCCCGTTGCCAAGCCAAATTTTGCATGCAACACCCGGAATCCAAGATGGCGGCTGTTTTTGAATCTACGTGAAACAAGTAAATATTGTTGTATTTGTATTTTTGAGAAAAATAATGAGTCTTTTTCTAGGTTTTCGATGTCTCTGATTTCCTTGAATCACACAGTTTTTTATATCGTAAGTTGTGTGATTCAATGAAATCAGACATCGAAAACCTATATATATATATATATATATATATATATATATATATATATATATATATATATATATATATATATATATATATATATATATATATATATATATATAAAGTTAAAATTTAGCGACCGTTAAAATAAGAGGTCCGTGAAGTTGGAGTCCCGAACACAAAATTTAAATCCGAAAATATTTCTATAATTTTGTGCTAATTCTGTGCTAATTATTGCTGTATAGAATGAATTTTGTGCCAATGACCTTTTCGAGTTATTTGCAATTTTCAGTACGGGACTCCAACTTCACGCCTAGTACCGTATGTCATAAAACTAAATATTTTATTACCCTATAATTTTGTGCTAATTAAGTGCTAATTATTGCTGCATAGAATGTATTTTGTGCCAGTGCCCTTTTCGAATTATTCGCAATTTTCAATACGGGACTCCAACTTCACGCCTAGTACCGTATGTCTTAAAACTAAATATTTTATTACTCTTGAGCGCATTAATATGGAAATTTTTAATTTTTTTACAAATTCAAATTGATTGCTGTTTTTTAAAGAGAACGCTATAATATCTACTACATTTAAGTAAGTAAGTTCGTAAGCATGGATATGAAAAAAGCACTTTTGTATCTTTCAGTGCCTAACAATGTTTTGTTTTTAAAAAGTTATATTAATTTCATTATTTAAAGTCTTATACTAACTTATAACAAACTTATCTTAGGCGTTTAAAAGATTCAAAGTGGTGTATTAATTTAATATTAAACGCCTAAACATAAAATTTCAGTCGAAAATTCGTACGCGTTCTCAAGTTATCGTGCTTACGGACAGAGACAAACCGACAGACAGATCGACTTTTTTCAAAATTAGGTTTTTTGGGTTCCGCTGTTGCTATTATATAGGTCGGGGAAGTAATAATGATTAATTTTTGTATCTTTTTGTTTTAAATTTATGAACAGTTTATGAGATAGTCAGATAATTGGTCAACATTTTGTTTTAAGGTGGCGTGTTACAGTTCTGCTGTTGCAGAGTATTTAAAAATATAGTAAGTAAAGGTATAAAGGTAAGGGGTAGAGGCACTGTGCTCCCCGCCCTAAATCCGCCATTGTGTACAACAAATTGATCAGCTAGTTGAAATAGCTGGCCGCCATTTTGTCTGAAAATTCATTAGTGTAGGCAAGATAGACAAAAAAAGTGCGCGTTATCTCGGATCAGGTAGAAACTACTCCGATTTTGATGATTTTTTTCTAAATGTAGGAAATGTAAAATTCTTTAACTTCTAAATTAAAATTTCTCTAATCAGATGGTTAGAAGAAAAATTAATAATAATAATGAAATATATATTTTAAAGATTTATCATTAAAGTTTTTACACATGTATTGTTCATAGTTCTCCAGA